>KZ559617.1:0-82126 GCA_002850765.1 Aspergillus taichungensis
ATAAAAAAAAAAAAAAAAAAAACATACGTCCACACCACGGCGCCGTAAAAGCAACCAAGACATCCTTCTCCCCACCAACAACCTTCTTAAACGAGTCCTCGGTCAACATCTCAACCTTAGACGGCTCCTTCTTCGGAACCTTCGCCTTGACGCCAGTCTTCTCCGTAATCCAAGCCGACAGACTCTCAAGGTCGCGACCGCTGTTATACTCCTCCGGCTTATCCGACTTGCCATCGAACCACTTCAGGGTAGGGAAGCCCTGGACGCCGAAGCGCTTTCCGAGGCTGCGGTGCTCGTCGGCATCGACCTTGGCGACGGTGACCTTGTCTTCGGCGTGGGCGAAGGCCTGGCCGAGCTCTTCGTAGACGGGGGCCAGGTTCTTGCAGTGGCCGCACCAGGGGGCGAAGAACTCGACCAGCGCGGGCTTGTCGGACTTCAGGACGATGTTGTCGAAGTTCTTGGGGTCGAGGTCGACCACCGCGGCGGTGGCTGTCGCCAGGAGGGAGAGGCCGCTCACGAGGATATGGCTTAGGGGAGCCATGGTGGGGATCAATATATTTGGGTGTTGGTGTATTGTTTTCTTTTGAATCGTTCAGCTCAAAGTAATGGAGCTGACGGATGGGTCGATAGTAAATAGTTAACTAGAGCGGACGGAGGACCTCTTAGTAACGGCGGATCCGCGGTCGTAGCCGGGCCGACTAAAGGACACCTGGTAACTAAACTACCAACGTCGCAGGCTATTATCGACCAGGAATGGTTTCATGGTGATCTCAGCCCATACGTTGGGTGTTACATGTTTAGGACGGACTATCAAACAAAATGACTGCTAAAAATAGAGGGGAAAAAGGAGAAGAAGTATAAAGTACTCTACAGCTACATTACGGTCCGGGGCCATACCACCGGATCATCACGTGGTGGGTAGGGTCATCACATTCGTCTCTCTTGTCCTACTAATACAGCTTGCATGAGCCCAGGGTCGAAGCGTCGGTGCAAATCGAATGTAGATAGGAAGCGGGCGGTGGTCATGACTGCTCGCGCTTTGGTGTTCTTTCCGACTCAGAGTACCAGCACTCAACGTCTCTGTTCCAGCCACTGGTTTGCATTCGCCCAGACTTTCGCATCCTTCACTTCTCGCCCGGCACTCTGGGCACCCTTGTAGACCTGCCGGCAAACATCCGTTAGTATATCTTCAAAAAAACGCATGAAGCGACAAAGATGTTCGCGAACAACTCACCGCATCCCACAGTTTGAAGGCCAGGTCCAGGTTGCCCGTGAAGCTTTCACTGTGCTGGAACCATTCCTTGCCCTTAGACTTGACCTCGGTGCGGGCATCGGGCGAAGTAGGATCGGCCTGCAGAGGCAGATCATCCAAGTAGGTGCGGACGGCAATTCCCAATCCGCAGTCATTGTCGTCGATGAACGGCAGCCTAGAATGTCTTGGTTAGCACCGAGTCTGGGAAGTAACAGGAAGGACCACGACTTACTTCACGCTCAGAGTACTCCAGTCATTCCGGTCGCGACTGGCGTCCCCGTTCAGGAGGAGACCCGTCAAGATGACTTCGATCAGGTTTCTTAACGTAGAGCGGACTGCCGAGATCAAGGAACGGTAGCAGAGCAGCTGCCGGCTCAAAGGTCCCGAGTACCCTATACTTTTGTGCTGCAGTTTCGCTACGCAGGCCACGCGCGAAACAAGCATGTTGAAACTCTTATCCTCGTCTGGTTCATGAGATTGGAGTTAGCTTCTGTTTCTCCGGGATAGCCGCTGGGTGGTCTCACCTGATCCCCTCATAGGACCCCCAGACACATGGGAAAACCAAGGCT
The DNA here is from genome assembly GCA_002850765.1 of Aspergillus taichungensis. Lineage (NCBI taxonomy): Eukaryota > Fungi > Ascomycota > Eurotiomycetes > Eurotiales > Aspergillaceae > Aspergillus > Aspergillus taichungensis. Next base: position 1,822 of record KZ559617.1, read on the forward strand.
TGGAATTCAAAAGACCGAGACGCAGCATCTCAATAGCCAGGAAGGTAGCCTCCTCGAGGCCATCGCTTGGGTCGAGGACAGAAAGAGCTTGTTCGAGACACACTCCCCATGGCGTCAGCTGGTGCTTTTCCGTGATGTAGCCTCGCAACTGCAAGAATCGCCAGTACACGTTCGACAGGATTTCCTCTTGGGATGATAGTGGCTAGGGGACGGTTAGAGCAGCACGGGTGCCGGTATGTAAGGTGGGCGTACCTGATTATCTTTGAGGGACAGGGACTTGGTTGCAAAATCGGAATCCTTCAGACTCTGCACCGCAAATTTGAAGGGCCCGGAAGATCCCTAGGAGCTTGTTAAAAATTATATAGTGGCATGGTGATTGAAGCGAGACTGACCTGCAGCTTCTTCAACCCCTCCGGGAGTTGGTCGGTACGGATCTTCCAGGATTGGATCGTCTCCCGCACGGAGGGGAGCGTCTTCAAGTTGATCGACGTTTCGGATTTCTCATCATACCAGGGACGCACATGGATGACTTTAGTCTGATAGAAGCGGTGGAGGGAATTGGAGAGAAGGCAGATCGATTGGGTCTGAATCGGCGTGAGGATGCTGCCCACGACTTGACGATAGATCTCCGAATCCTCCACTCCGACTGGCTGGGAGATTAAGACCTCACCCGACGTTAGATAGTTGGGCACGTCGGAGCCGAGAATGCCCTTGGAGATATAGAAATAGAGCTCTTCGGGGAGCCGTTGGCCGATCAGTTCATGCATGTCGGACGAGGTATTCTCTGGGTCCATCGGGCCGACCTTGCCATCGACATCGATGTAAACGTGGTGCTTGACCGTCATGAAGGCGCGCTTGTACCGGTCGGTGTACTGAAGTTCCTGCATGCGACGGTCCTCCTCAAACTGGGCGCAAAGGCCGAGGGCACTCCGGGCAGCTGAGTTGAACATAGGGAGAGCATCCCGAACGCTGGCGCCCTTGTTTTGGAAACCGTTGTTTTCGAAGATGGGGAATGGCTGTAAGAAGGGGGATCCCAAAAGGAGGCCAAGGTCCAAGAATTGGTCGTTGGACAGCCGACCCAGCTCATCCTGTATAGTCTGTTTTGTGATCCAGAAGAATTGGGACGGGTCGGCGTCGATGCGGGTGATCAACTTGTTCACATCAAAGAGCAAAACTTCCGAGGGGCCAAAGATCGCGTCGACCAAAGGGTTGGGCTCCTTGCTCAAATAGGAAAGCTATACGGGTGGGAAGTCAACCGATCCGTATCTGCCGGACTCGTCGCGAAGGGTCCATTGGCCGGGAATGAGCCTTACCTGAGCGGCAGCACTATAAGGGGCGACGATATAATCGATGTCGTGGTCGTGCAAGATACGCTGCAGGAATCGGTAAAGAGTGTGAGGTCGGGGGGTACCTGCAACAAAGCCGCTTGGTCAGCATGACAATCCAACCACGACCCTAGCCAGGGGCGATTGAGAGCCCTCACCGGCGCCACTAAAGGCATCCACTACTTGATCGGCCTGTTGCTGGTCATACAAGTCCCAGGCTCGTTCGAACGCCTGCACCGCCTCCGGCTGGACCGACGGCCGTTGATTCTTGGTGCCAAAGTCGAGACCGTCAAAAACAAAAACACAGGCCACGCCGATCTCCTTAAACAACTGTAGTTCTCTCTCAATGTTGTTTCTCAACGCGAAAGGGAAGCCTCCCAAAGCCACCAGAAGTGGTTCGCGGAACGAGGGCTGGAGAAGGTGTTGCGAGATGTAGTGCGACGCATCGATACCGACCACGGCACCTTTAAGAGCTGAGAGGGGGAGGGTCTGGGTGAGATGGGGGCGGGACGAGACCCATTCATCAAGTGGACGGACTGTGAGTGGTGCAGACACATTGATTAGCATAGATCGGACATAACCAAAGCTCCTTCAAGCTCCATGGAGCTCCTGGAGCGAAGAGGCTGCTTACTCGGCATGGTTCAGGCTGGCGGGCATAGAGTGTCTAAAGCGGGGAGGGGGGAGGAAGAGGGGAGCAAACGAGGAAAGGAGGGGGGGGGAGGGCAGAAAGGTAATTACGAACAGCAAATACTGAAGGGGGAAAAAAGAAGGGTAAAAAGAAAAAGAAAGAAAAGAAGGACAGAGAGGAAGGAGCAGTGGATCTGAGACTGTTGATCCAGTTGATCCAAACCGGTCAAGATGGCGATGCTGGAGATGCGACAGGTCGTCGTATAGTCCGGATTGGGTAGGCGGTGAGCACCCTGGAGCTTCATCTGTGGACATTGATAAGGATGAAGACTGGTCTATACTCATGTCTAGGATAGAAGCTGGTTTATTCATTTGAAAGAACTTTCTAATGGTTTGAAATCTGTTTGGTTCACGATCATGGCTAGATCTACTCAAACCACTCCTGTCGCATCATTATCAAACCCTGATAGCTGTAGCCAAGCTTCTTGATAAGATAGAAGATATATATAGTGACATCTCCCACCTACCGCACCGTATCGTTACCACTCTGCAGCATCACAACCCCACATATTGATAGTCAGCAGTCAATCAGACCACCAAGTCTCAACAATCATGTCCGAAGCATCATCCGTGGGCGATCCCATTCAACTACCCATCCTTGACATCTCCAACCCCGACGATGTCGCAACGGGGAAAGCCATGCTCGACGCCGCCGCCCGGTACGGCTTCCTCTACGTCGACAGCCAGGGCTCCGACTTTTCCGCTGAGGATGTGAAGAAGGCTTTTGAAATGGTAAGTCTCACTTGTACAGCTGCCCTTTCTAGATTGGTGCAGTGTGCAAGAGAGCATGATATCTTCCTCATATTCCCCGCATTCGATCTCTTGACTAACCCCACATATAGTCCAAGCAATTCTTCATGTCTCCCGTGGAGGAAAAGGCCGCCTGTCCAATCCAGACCAATGTATATTTACTTGCAACTTCAACCCTACAAATGGGGGGTCACTAATGAGGAATCCCGACAGAACCGAGGCTGGTCCGGCATGCACTCAGAGACCTTGGATCCGGAGCATCAGCGAGTATGTTTCCCACTTCCTCCACCGTTTCACTCGGGATACATATAGGAGTCTCTTACATACCCAAGAAGAGTCACAAGACGACCAGAATAAAAGCTGACCATTCCCCTAGACCGGAGATTTCAAGGAGTACATATACCTTCCCAGACCCCCAACCCAATAACCACACCAAAGTAACAAACAGCCCCCAGAGCCATGAACTTCGGCGAATTCCAAAACGGCAAAGCCCAACAACCACTCCCCCAATCCCTAGCCGCACACGAGGCCGAGATCGCCCATTTCGCGGATCTCTGCACACGGACATGCAACCGCATCCTCAAACTACTAGCTCTAGGGCTTGAGGTACCTACACTCCCCGTCCTTCCCATCCCACTGCTCAACTACCAGATCACTTCCCAAGGATGTGCACATGTATACGAGTGCATGTCTGTACAACATGTATACTGACAACCTAGATCCCACCCGACTTCTTCACAACCCGCCACGACCCCCACCAAGGCCCCACAGGGTCCATCCTCCGCTATCTGTACTACCCATCGATCTTCTCCCCCTCAACAGCATCCTACAAGCACGACGTCGACGTCCGTGCCGGCGCGCACTCCGACTACGGGAGCATTACACTCCTCTTCCAACGGCCAGGACAGCCTGGGTTAGAGATTCTCCCTCCAACAGGGACAAACACCACCACCGGCAGCAACAACAACAACCAAAACAGCAGTAACTGGGCCCCCGTCCCAGTCCAACCCAACCAACAAACCCAAGCCCAAGCCAAAGAAGGAGAATACGAATTCCCCCCAATCCTAGTCAACATCGGCGACCTCCTCAGCTACTGGACCGACGGACTCCTCAAATCAACAGTGCACCGAGTCGTATTCCCTCTATCGGAGCAGCGCGCACCCAGCCCGCAGGACAGGTACAGTATTGTTTTCTTCTGCCACCCGCGCGATACAACGGAGTTGGTGCCCGTTCCCAGCGAAGTGGTGGCTGCTTATCGAAGACAGAGGCAGGGGTCTCAGGGAGCGGACGACGAGAGGGTTGGGTTTGGGGGCGGGGCGGGGGCGCTTCAGCCTGGGAAGCGCGCGCTGACGGCCTATGAGCATCTTATGTCACGGTTGGCTGCTACGTATGGGGAGAGGAAGGAGGCGTAGTCTAGTCACTATAGTCTGGTCTGTCTAGACGATGATTGGTGTAACGGATTTACAGAAATTGAAATTCACGAGAGATCCGATTCCGGGATGATTGATTAGAATATGCACACGAATCGAATCCTTTGGATTGATGCAAATAAACAAAGGGTGTTGCCCGCCTAGGCACATATGTTCACGGTAATATCAAAAAAGTAAAAGCAAAAAGAAGAAGACAACACAGGAATAAGTAAGAAAGGCAGAATGGTCATGTGCTGCCCATGGAATAGGCATGTTGAAAACTCAAAAAATGGAGAAAAAAAGGACGGCTGGATGATAGATCAAGAAAAAAAAAAAAAAAAAAAAAACGCTGAAAAGTAATGTAGATGGATGCTGGAGTCGCACGCAGCTACTGACAAAGGAAACTCGTCCGACGTTACAATGGACCACGCCGAAGGCAGGAACATTCACTATTCACAGAGGGGAATATGGCAAGAGGGAGAAGAAAAGGGAAATAATAAATAAGTAAAATGAAAATATGATAGGTCCACCATAGATATAAGCAGCGGTGAGAGCATAGACATGGAGAGAATATGTGGAAGAGTGAGATGGAGCATGATAACTGTGCATATTCATGATCGCTGAAGGAATCCACGTGTAGTAGACAAATCTCTGTGCCTCGAGGGAATGAAACAGGTGTATGGGAGTATTCGGGGGAGGATAAATAAAACGAGTAACAGACGACATACAAAAGGTATCTCTGGGATGATGATGAACGCCGCCAGGTTCAAATGCCATGCACAGGTGGCCATGAATCGACCTCTGGAAAATGAAACAGGATGAAAGGAAATGATAGCAGATGACAGGTATGATGACGCTATGCAAACCAGTATGCATTATGGGTATTAGACAACTCCGTCCGTTCACATCATGGAGTGGTGTGGCACCAGTGGCGATGGTAGACCCATGCCGCCTTCTGACAATCCTTGCTGCAGTACTTGGTCCGACGGCAGCGGCGACATTTGGCAAATTGGCGTTGGAATTCTTCCCACTTGCCGCACTTGTAGTAGGCGCATTGGCGAATGCCACCGCGGGACTCGTCCTTGCGGCAGAGATTCCTCATGACCACGCACGCCCAGTACTGCATCTCCTTCGAGTGGTGTCGAACAGTGAACCTCTCGACCAGAGGGAAGATGTTGACATCGTCGGGGAGGAGATACTCATCCTCTTCCTCGGGGAGGTCGACCGGCGACGTTCCCTCTTCCAGCAGCTGAAGTTCGCGGTCGACCTTGAGCTTCGGCACCAGGTGCGAGTTCTGGAAATAGGACCGGAGGTTGCAGTACTTGGACACGTAGGCGAGGAGTTGCAGAGACATCAGCACGTCTTCGTCCCGGGGAATCGTGGTCAGGACGCTCTGGCTGGCCGATCGATCCCGGAAATATAGCGAGTAAGGGCTGGGGACAATAGCGGGGGAGTTGCCGTTGTTCACCGCCTGTGTGGGCGACAGGCCAAGCCCGCCGTTGGTCTGGGTGGTGTCGTTGTTGATGATGCTGCCGTCCACCGTGGAATGGTGGGTGATGTTGAAAGTCTCGGCCTCTTGGCCCTCAGACGGATCGGTCAGCGTCAGGTCATGCGTGTTCGACACGCCGGGCAACCCGGTCTGTCGCTCGCCCACATCGTCAATTTCCATCCGGTTCTGCAGTCCAACGATCGGCTCAGCCGACTCCCGGGAACCTGCATCGTCGCCAACGGCCGACGAGCCTTCCCCGTTGCCGTCGTCCGATTCGCCGGATGCTGATTGCTGCTGCCTGAGGGTCGGGCGTTCTCTCGGAGCGACAGTCTGGGAGCTGCCCTGGGTTTGGACGGGACCACTGGGAGTCGTTGGAGAGTCGGGTTGAGAGGTGAAACCATTATGTAGACCAGGAAGCATGCTAGGCAGTCGTTCGGTGTCACGGATGGGGCGTAGACCGAACCCATCGGCGGTGTCCATGGGCGGCAACGCCGTGGCGAGAGGCTGCATGGCACGGTGACGGTGACCGGCATGGAGGTGGCGACCCTCCTGAGATCGGTGGTTGTGGGCATCCGAGCCAAAGGTGCTTCGTTCGGGCGGAGAGGTCACCGGCATGCGAGGAGACGCCGTGACGTCCATGGCATTTGGATCGGGAGCCTGAGTGTCCTGCAGGAAGGATGGGATTTCGATGTTCGGGGGCGGCGCGTGGCGGCGCGAGGTCCGTTGCTCCGCGGCGGATGATTGCTCCAGCAAGGCCGCACGGGCAGATTCGATGGTCGGGGCTGGGGGCTTGGGATGGAGCCTCGACGAGTGTCGCTGAGCCTCAGGGTCCGACCGCGCCCGCGCCTTGTCTACCACCTTGATATAGTTGTCCAAGATGGTGGCAATCACCGGAACCATGTCCGCCTCCACGACTCTCGTCCTCACGCCCTCCGATCCCCGTACCCCGATGTTGACGACACACTGGAAGGCAAGACTCCACTTCCACATCTCCATCAGATCTCTACTCCGGCCCTCCTTGAGGATACAGACCAGTCTTTCGATGCCGCCATCGACGGTGAGGATATCGCGAATCCGAGCGGACGATGTAGTGAGATAGGCCAGATGGTTCAGGGAATTGATCAGGGGGAGAGTCGATGTACAATCGAGGGCACGCCGGTCATAGAGGGTGGTCGTGATATTGACCGAGGCCTTGTTGACATTAGGGATACTGAAGTTGACCTCCCGCATGATGGGCGAGAGGAGTGAAACCCAAAGGTTTCGAAATGGAATATAACTCGAACGGCGATCCGGGAGGAAAGTGAGATGAGCTGGCTCGATCACAGATGACAGCGCTTGCTTTCAACCCCTAAAACGAGGATGAAATGCGGGTGGGAGCGACGAGAGCGTCAGGGAGACCGGGGGGAGGAGGAGAAGGAGGAGGGGATGAGGAAAGGCAAAAGTGCGTTCGTCTAGATTATTGCCAATTCATGAAGTAAGGAGTTGAAACAACAACAACGACCACGATGGTGAGTTGGATGGGAGAGGTGAGAAAAGGATGAAAGGTGGTGTGGTTAGTTGTCGGTTGGTTGAAGGTTGGAAGCGGGTTGAGGAGGCGTGAAAGGGAGAGAGAAAGCCAAGACTTTGGCAGAGCCTGAGGCGGGTTGTCTGCTTAGTCGTTGTTTAGAGGCGACAATGATTCACTAGGAGGAGAAACCCCGGAAATGGCCGATGGGGGAGAGAACAGTGATAATGATATGATAAATAATATGGAAAATTCTGATGTTCTCTGGTTTTTTTATATTTATATTTTTATGTTATTTAAAGTTGTTTATTTTTTTAATTTTAACGAGGATGAAGTCTGAGTATGATGAACGAGGGGGCAAAGAGAACAATCTAAATGTGAAAGCGGAGTCCTTCAGGCGCCTCAGGCGCCGCTCTCTCTTATTACTATTGTTATCGGTATATTAGGTGCCGTTCCAGCCTAGGAAGGATCATAATTACTATTATTATTTATTACTATTACTCTGTATATTAATATATCATTATAATTAGTATGTTTCTATTGTCAAATAATACTCTGAATTATTACATGGGGTCTTGCCGCCACTAACATCTTCTGACTTTGCCTCTTGAACCACTGGTGACTATACCGACATTCTGACCAACATGAACCATTTTAGGGTTGTGTAAAGTCAAATCATTCAAAATCATCATGGTATCACCCCACAGTCCCCATCAAGATCAGGTTATTTTTTGTTCTTCCTTGGATTCATTACTGCCTATCGCTAGTCACGAGAGCTGAACTGAAGGTGGTTCTTGCACCACCCAAGACAATAGAACCATCCTCCTTTTGCCACCAATGGAACATGGCCCATCATCATCAGCTCACCAGTGATACCTAAACCCAAGGGATGAGTCTTGATGACTGAGACTAGTCCACTCCTATGGCCCCTTTTCCAGATGATCTGAGATCTTTTACCAATACAGCTGCAGATCGAGAAGCAATGACCAGCTGCAAAACCCACCCGGAAGGTCCCAAAACCCACTGCGACGGGGGCAGCCTCGGCACATGGAAACATCAAATGGATCCCTAGAAATTCAGTGGACACGTTCCATTCCTTGGCTTGAACCGTTTCGGATAGGGGATATACAATATAAACTAGCTGGATGATTTGAAGCAAAATGCCACCAACCTCCTAATTTTACTCCTATAGAGTTCACCCCACGATTCCAGGCTGGTTCGCCCGGAAAGGGTAAGCCAGCTATCATCGGGCATGTATCCCGTTTGCGAGAAGCGTAATTCCCTAGTGACAATAGGCATTCATGGAGTCAGGAGGTAAATAATGTGTTGGTATGTTTTTATTTTCTTTTTTCCAGGTTAACATCACCGGTGTGATCTTTCCTACCCATCACACGCCTGAAACAATGTATGTGTCCTTGATTCCCGAATATCTATCCCTGTCGAATTGTGCTGTTATCCAAGGGGTAGATATATAATTTTCCTACTTTCACATATTACTATTTACCTAGTAGTAACTAGCTTGGTATGCCAAACCTGCACGTTAGTCAGATAGGTAAGTACAAATGGAGTTATCATTAGTAAAAAAGACCAAAAAATGTATCAAGCCCTCAACAAGAACAATAAAATCCAACCCCAAACCAATCACATCCCTGCAAATGACGAACAAATTCGATGGATCGAGTTTACCCACAAGCGATCTGATTCGAGGGGTACACACATCATTACACAGCTGAGGCATTCGACCCCTCATCTCCCACCACAGTCCCGCAGTTCGCCATGTTAGGAGAGGGACTTCAAGTCAGATGGATGTCACACGATGATATATGCACATAATTAAGCAGAGCATGATCTCACAACGACCACCAATACAATTAATGCCGCATGGATGAACAGCCACTGCCATAACCTTGTCTTACACCCTTGGCTGATGGCACGGACGGGCCGCTGAGCTATTCTGGAGATCTATGATTAGAAACTGGTGTTTTGGTAGGCGCCCTACCGCGGCCGATGAGGGGGAAGCTCTAGCCGCCCTCCATAGACTATTCTGGGGTACAGGGTACAGAGGGTCCTAGCTAGGTAGCTAGACACTGACTGACAGTGTTAAGCAATGTGACAGTATGTAAATGATTATGAGGGCAGTGGAAAGAAACCATTAACAGTATACCACAGTACTGGGATATGTTGTACTCAGAGTATAGTTCGTTAGACTGCTCGGACAGTTACTGCAACTTAGTTCTTTCGAAGGAGGGATTATCTAACCGGTAAGCCCTTATGGGACAGTGGTAGTCCGCATCACTCGTACAAGACTCTTGTGTGTGACATGATGAAGTCCACGGTTCGATCCCGTGTGGGGGCAAGGTTTATCTTTTTCTTTTTCCCTCTTGAAGATTGGGTCTTTTTGATTTTCTCATCTTTGAATATCCTCTGTTATCCCCTGTGTTTTTTTTGTTCTCCTACTTTATTATCTACTTACTAAATGCTATGTATGTACAAAAATAATTTCAACCGGTTATGCTTCTAGCTTCATCTAGCCATCTAAGAAGATGTGATACTATGGAGTAGACTAAAGTGGTTTGTCTAGATGATGACATGCCCTTAATAAAGCCCTTCTTGCCCCGCTTACACATATGAAAGCCCCTATGGGACAGTGGTAGTCCGCATCACTTGTACGAAGTTCGCTTTGTGTATGATATGATGAAGCCCGTGGTTCGATCCCGCGTGGGGGCTAAATTATCTTTTTCTTTTTTCTTTTTCTTACCCCAACCACACACATCTTTGTTTCCCGTGCTATCTTTTACCTCATTTGAAAATCTTCTATATACTCAAGTGCACGGGATGAATTCGAATATGCGGCAGTCTGGTCTCTGTTATACTGGATATAACCAACTGTTTCGACGGCCAACTGACCGCACAGGCCTGATTCTTCGACACTGAAGTAACAACCTGGATGGTACCACTATCCCTCTCACACTAATAGGCATCAGATCAGACTATATACGGAATATACCCAAATAATATCTCCTGTCACTGCCATAAGTATGATGATCCGGAGATCTTAAGCCGTTAAAGCGCTGAAGGAACCCCCGGATAGAAGATCCCAACAGCACCACCGCCAACCCTAAATCAGTGGAGCAATGCTGCGAGACCAATATCCCCCTCCTAACTAATCGAGCTAGTTCATCTGCAATGCAGACTGCCATTTATAATCCTTCCTGGACGTGAAGAATCAAACACACCCATCTACTCCGTATGCATCCGACTCCTGGAGACTGAGAGGGGCACCCGCTGGGCTCCAGGACTAGACGGACACGATCCCAAGCGATCGCTTTGGTAGTGGAGTCGATACGGTAGAATCTGGTTGTAGAGAACCAAGCGGGTGTGTGGATAGCGCCTCAACAAATTTCGGGACTGTCCCGCTCTAGGTAGTGGTAGGATGGATGCGATAGACGTACGGACGGGATGTTTGGTACACAGATCTTGAGGATTGAGGTCGTATCAAAGGCACCTACCATGGGTCTTTGTATAGGGGATATAGGTGGGATGCCATTGGTTCTTATAGATAGTAATGAACAAAGGTAGATGATGATCGGTAAGCGATCATAAAATATAGAACAGTCGTCTTGTATGGGACTATTACCCAGCCAGGACAACAGCCAAGAAACGCAATAAACCTCCCCGTAGTTTAGTGGAGTATACTCTACTATACAATGACGAGGAATTTTCTTTTCTGTCTCTACCCATCGACAGTAGATTCACAATGGAAGGACCAAAAGCAGTCCGTGCAATTGTGATACCTCCAATATACTACGGAAGCAAGCCAGTTGACCGGAGGAAGCTTGGACAAGGCGAGTGAGCGTGGAAGGCTTCAATCATGTGGATGGGAGGAGAGGGGATTCGCATATTGTGATAGTCCAAGATGATACACATCGAATCCCTCATCCGGCGAACGATCTTACCGTCCGCTGTAATAATACGTGCCGACAGTCGAATAACGGTATTATAGGTTACTAGTCTGAGTGGATTGAGCCCCATAGTATCAGAGTATGGACTATGGAGTACACGATTGAATTGATGTATATGAATAGGGTAGAGGAGAATGAAAGAAAGAAGGAAAATCAGGAATAGAGATCAAAGAACGGAGATATAAAAAGGAGAAATAGAGGAAAATAACAAAGAGAGACATATAGGAAGAGTGGAATATAGAGAGACGAAGAGAACCCCTGGATAACAGTTCTGCAACGAGTAAAGACTAAGGCAGTCAATGTCGGCGAAAAATCCGGTAGAGCCAGGGGCTTGCACCAACCATGCTCCACTCTCCTCTGAGTCTGTGGAAGAAAAAACCCATAATTATAAGAAGCAGAAGAAATCAAGAAAAACCGGGCGTGCCCCTTAAAAGTTGCCCCATCGAGAATGAGGAGGTCTAACTTTTTCCATCGTAGTGGCATGAAATTACCCGCATGGACGGAGGTTGTTATTGGTGGAATCCGGGGGGGTCTAGTCCCTCTGACGGCATCCCCTATCGTCACTACTCTGTACAGAGTAGTAGTACTGACTACGGAGTAGAGGATCAGTCTGTCATTGTACACAACTATAAATATAAATGTTGAATTAATCAATAAAATCAATATGATCAAATAAGTAAAAAAAATTTATCAACAGGTCAATTCAATAATCAATCAAACCAAACCATGGGTGAATCATCCGGCTTCCTCCGCGATTGAATCGGAATCGTATAGTGGTAGGGGATCTGCTATTGATTCTTCATAACTCCAGAGTAGTAACAAGAACAATAATCATGATGAAGTCTATCAAAATGATCCTAAAAACTCCAAGCAAAATTATAATAATTCTACTACTGAACGACTGGTCCTGCCACCGCTCTCGTCTTACCAACTGACCCCAATCTAGCTAGTATCTCCTCGTTTCCGTCCACCCCTTCGACCCTCTCTCTCTCCATGCTGACCCGTCGTACTGGCATTTCTTTCCCCTTTTTCTGCTACTATTTTGTACATTTTGATATTGGTTCTTTCAATCCAATCTGACTAACCTTACTCAAAATTGAGCAAATCAGTCTCATTGATTCCTTTTTATTCTCATTAATATTATTACTACTCTATAGGATTATTGCCCCCGGGCCGACACCCTCTTTGGCTCGGTCGCTTCCGCCATAACTCGCTCCACATCCAATCAAACCCCCCTCTCCCTCTCCCTGCCTCTCTCGCTCTCACTCGCTCTCACTCTCTCTCTCCTCTCTCCTCTCTCTCTCTCTCTCTCTCTCTCTCTCTTCCTCCCGCTCTCTCTTTCTCCCCTTCTTGCGCCCATTCACTCTCTTTCTCATTCCCTTTCCTTAATAGTTTCTGCTCATATCTGACCGCCCTCTCTTACCCGCCTTTCCCCCCCTCCCCTCTTCTTCCTCTCTCTCCCTCCAATCCCCCCTGGATATCACGACGCCGCTTCCGTCCATTCAAACTCAACTTGCAGGCCCCGTCCTCTACTTCGTCTTTTAATTGTCATAACCCCCTCCTCCCCTTCCCAGGGACCCGCTTCGACAAGATGGCCGATATGAGCGGCGAGCAAATGCAGGCCAAGATTACCGCGGCCCGGCGCGAAGCTGAAGGCTTGAAGGATAAGATCAGGCGCAGAAAGGATGAGTTGGCCGACACGAACCGTATGGACACCCATCCCCTTCCGCAGCCCCTCTCAGTGGCTGTGATCGGCGAGATGGAATTACCATGTCCTTTTCAATGGCTGTGACTTTGCCTCTGAGTTGCTGACTCGCCTCCGAACAGTTCGTCAAGTCGCGCAAAATCAGACCGAAACATTACCCCGTATTGGAATGAAACCTCGTCGGACATTGAAGGGACATCTGGCCAAGATCTACGCCATGAATTGGTCCACCGACCGTCGCCATCTCGTCTCTGCGTCGCAAGATGGCAAGCTCATCATCTGGGACGCCTACACCACGAACAAAGTCCACGCCATCCCGCTGCGCTCCTCGTGGGTCATGACCTGCGCCTACGCCCCCAGTGGGAACTACGTCGCCTGCGGTGGTCTGGATAACATTTGCTCCATCTACAACCTTTCCTCCCGCGAGGGTCCCACCCGTGTCGCGCGCGAGCTCTCCGGTCACTCGGGTTACCTGTCTTGCTGCCGCTTCATCAACGATCGCCGCATCATCACTTCGTCCGGTGACATGACCTGTATGCTGTGGGATATCGAGACGGGCTCCAAGGTGACCGAATTCGCCGACCACCTCGGCGATGTCATGTCCATTAGCATCAACCCGACCAACCAGAACATCTTCGTCTCCGGTGCTTGCGATGCCTTCGCGAAGCTGTGGGATATCCGCACCGGCAAGGCTGTGCAGACCTTCTCCGGGCACGAGTCGGATATCAACGCTGTCCAGTTTTTCCCCGACGGAAATGCCTTCGGTACTGGTTCCGACGACACCTCGTGTCGTCTCTTCGACATCCGCGCCGACCGGGAACTCAACATCTACCAGGTAGGCTTACCTCTCTCTAAGCGTTCATCAGCACGAATTGACCAAATCCTTTACAGAGCGACCAAATCTTGTGTGGTATTACGTCGGTTGCTTTCTCTGTCTCTGGCAGATTGCTGTTTGCGGGTTATGATGACTTTGAGTGCAAGGTAAGTCATCTAAACTCCTCCCTCGAACGACCCCCAATTGACCCGCCTGCAGGTGTGGGATGTACTCCGAGGAGACAAGGTGGGCTCGCTGAGCGGCCACGAGAACCGCGTAAGCTGCCTGGGCGTCAGCAATGATGGCATCAGCCTGTGCACTGGGTCTTGGGACTCTTTGGTATGTTTTTTTTTTTTTTTTTTTTTCTTTGTTTCCATTTACTACTCTTTTTTCTTCATTCCATTTCATTTCTTTCCTTTCAACCTTTTTTTCCCGATGTTCTCGGGGCTTGATCAAGTGCGCGTGCTAATCCTTTGTCCAACAGCTCAAGATCTGGGCCTGGTAAGGTAATGAAAACCGACAAACCCGAAAAACGAAAACCAAAAACAAAAGATACCCTGTCGCAGTCTTTCGCAATGTCCTTATCCGAAATTCTTTCTATTTTTGCACCGATAGGTCGATTGTCCGCCATTGTACGATAATTTATATTACCAGAAATTTGTGGGCCGCCTTATTTTCCATAATATGCACCGTTGGAACCCAGGCGGAGTCATCGTCATCAAGAAAACGCGAAAAGCAAAAAATCGAATGACCAGTGACAAGGGGCTTACAGAGGATGATTCAGACATTTGGGTCGAACACTGTCGTCATATTCTCCTACCAAGTGCAAAGCCCGGAAAGCCCAAATAAACCACATGAAAAGACCAAAAAAAAGAAGAACCACAAAGAAGTGACAATGCTGGATGACTGACGGTGGTTTTGAAATCGATGTTGCCAATTTTCTGCCTTGCAAGGGATCACCGTGTGGTGTCTTACGTTGTGAGGCTGCAGGCAGTGACACACCTGCACGTCTGACTGTCCACCCTGGTGTGTGTGAAGACTTTTGCAAGCTAACCTTTATTCCTGCTCTATATTCCTTGCCTATTTGCTCCTTTTCCTTTGTTCTTGCTTGCGTGGTTTGATTTCGTTTTGGAGCCTTTCCTTCCCAACCTTGGACCTTCCTGTCATACTTTTGACTTCTCTTCATCTCCATCTGGAGCTTTTTCTTCTTCTTTTCTGTTGGTCCTTATCTTTGATGTCTGTTTATTGATCCCCATATGTAGTATTTGTCTTCTTTTATCCACTGACGGGAATGGAGGTCGGGAATGGTTCTGGCTAAGCCATTGTTTTTCTATCCGAGTTATTCTTTTTTATTGTTTTCTGTTTTCCCATATTAATTGTCTCCGGGGGTGTTGTATGTGCCATTTGAGTGTTTCGATGACGGCTTCTATTGACCTGGTGTTTACTACTTTTCAGCGGCCCATGTTTCCTTTCTTCAGTTCTCCCCGTATATTCCAGTTTCCCCTTTGTGCCTTGGTGTCCTATAGTTTCGATCTGGTCCGTCGTCTTTGCAGACTCGGCGAGACGTGTAATAGGTGATCAGTAGTACAATGGATAGTATCTTTGAGTTTATTGGACACTTCTCAGATGAACCGTCGAGTGAGACATGCACACGGATCGAGGCGAAGTTGACCCCAAAACTTAGAAGTCCCTTGAGCTGAAAAACAAAACTGCGATGACCAGCCAGAGCCAGTTGAAGACGGAGGTCAAACCGGAATAAATATATGCACCCGGAAGTGTCCAACATCGGAGGAATAACCAAACCAGGCCTCAGTCATTTACTCCTTCTTTCCTAATTTAACAACCCTCCCGAACAGATCGACTATTCTACCAAGCAATTACTGATCCCACATCCACCTTGACTATGATTTGGAATCAAGACACAGCCGATATGAGCGAAGGATCGAATCTCGGACCAAACCTGTCTATCGGACGGACAACCTACTCATCTCAGATGCTCGTCCGAGTCCCGAGGACGGCAGATGATGGGTTAGATCTAAGATCGACTGGTCTAGAGCCGGAAAAGCAAGTTTGGAGCGAGTGGATATCTGGATGATGAAGATGATGGAACCATGAAACAAGGATGACAGGTCGGTCCACCTGGAGTCGATAGGGCTTGTCTCATGCACGAGCTATGGTCCGCTGTCGCAGATTGAACCTAACGTGGTAAGCGGACCCGGATACGTCTCGTGTAGTCCTATCACGTCCTGTCAGATCGGATCCGAATGTGCAGTGGGTTACTGTAGTTATACAGATGGAGTTGACGATGGTGGTCACGTTGGTCCACGTGGCTGACGCGGTTGAAGCGCTCATCTTCCGTTCTTTCTCTTCTTTTTCTCCGCTATGTTCCTTTACTTGTAACGACTACCATTGATCATCATAGCCTGTCCGTCAGAATATCACACTTGAAACCCGATCGCCATGTCTGACTGCGTCTGTAGTCAGTCACTAGACGGAATCGGTGGAATCTTCTTCGTCTCTTCTAGCACGCCGAGTGTGGCTGAGAGCGTCCCATTTCTTCTGAAACACTGTTTCTGCCTGACACGGAGAAAGAGAAGCAGAAAGTGACAGGACAAATGCTGAAGAATGCCATTTTTATATGAATAACGCTAATGAGAATATTAATAGTATGGGAGGAAATTGCCGTCGGGCACCAGAAGAGAAATACCAACGGAAGATCATCGTCTTGGGGCCCTCTATCCAGGATTAGTGCACTGACGGATCCTCGGTCGTGTCCTCTTCCTGCTGGGTCGATTGTTTCATCGCCCGCCACTTGTTCAGCCGTCGAAACTCACTAGCTGATCGGCCTCATTCCTCATCCCTCAATCCTGACCAAGCCTGGCTGGACTTCAGGGGTCAAGGGCGGAACCAATCCAGGCAGCCAAAAAAAAAAGGCACCTGAAACCACCAACCAACAAACCAACCAACCAACCAATCCGTGTTTCGTCTCTCACATTCTTCGCTTGCCTTATTTTATCCTACATTTTATTTGTATTTGACTTCCTTTTCTAATTTTATTTCATTTGATCTTCTCAAATCACAAGAGAAAAAGGCGCTCTAAACCGCATTGAGCAGAAGCCGAAACCAAGGAAAAACCCCTTCAGCACAGATACCAGCACTGCCGATTCAGATCTAATAATATCCATCTCATCATCTTGATCATACTCGTGACCGTATTAAATTGACCTTACCCCTCATCCCCCCTCCGTCACGATGTCTTCCGCGCAAGAAGAATTCGATCAGCTCGTCAGTAGCAACCGCGACAAGTTCTCCTCTCACCCGGAAGACCGCAACGTCTCAGACGACGAATCCGAGGACGACTCCGATAAATCCATCGTCTCCGAACCCGAAGATTCCAACCCCTCCAACATGGCTGCCGGCGGCCCAGCCACCTACCACGTCCCTCGGACAGTCTACGACGCCAACACCGGGCCCAAGGGTGTCATCGCCGACGCCCAGGCCTTTGAGCGTGCCCGCAAGAGCTCCTTCCGCAACACCTTTCGATCCAAGGACCACGCGCGCGGCTCGTCCAAGTCCTCCAAGGATGATGCGAACCTGCTGCACAACTCGAACCCCCCGCATGGCTCGGCAAGTGATGACGACGAGGATCGTTTTCTACGTCAGTGGCGCGAGGAGCGCATGCAGGAGCTGCAGGGCCGGAACGGCCGTCGGAATAGTCCCTGGCGGAAAGTTTACGGCTCCGTCGACACCGTCGACGCTGTAGGTTATCTCGATGCCATCGAGAAGGTGCCGTCTGATGCTGTGGTTGTGGTTTGTTTGAATGATCCAGACGTACGTTTCCTTGACACCATCTAGTTCCCCATTCTGACCTAGTTCCCCGTGCTGACTCTACATTCAGTCCCATGCGAGTGCGCAGGTAGAAGACTGCTTGGATGTCATCGCGCGCCGACAGCCCGCCATCCACTTCGTCAAAATGCATTATGAAATCGCGGAGATGGATCACATCAAGCCCCCCGCATTATTAGCCTACAGGGACGGTGACGTCTTTGCGACGATCGTGGACATTGCGCCCCAGATCCCGAAGGGCCAACCCTGTACCGCAGATACCCTGGAAGATCTCCTCAAGTCGTATGTCACTACCTCTTTTTTCTTTATGCTTACGAACCTCGCTAACAGGGTGTTCTAGGTACCGCGTTCTCTGAATAAACCTTTGTATCATACACACCATATCCATCCATCCATCCATCCACTCCACTCTCCACTCCCACCCCACCGTCCCAGGGACGGTTCCAGCCTGAAACGCAGCAGGCAGCGCCGGAGTCTCCCTCCCTATCAGCTTGAGAACCACCCCGGTTTCAGGGGCATCAGAATCCCCATCTTCCTTGTCTTTTTCTTCTTCGATCTGATTGATTGAATTGACACATGACTTCAACCGTCCCTACCCTGTGACGGGTTTATGCATATGCATGAGAATCCGAGGTGTTTCTGACTACGTTGCTTTCTTTCTATCTTCTTCTGGTTATGTCTTATTTACATGATGTAAAACAGGAACTGACTATCTGTCTTTGTGCTTTGTCACTGTTGAATGATGATTATATTGTTGTTGCTGTTGTTGTTGAAGCTGAGATATCCAGCATGGGTTTGTTTTGATTACTTTTTCCCTGTGTTTTTATTGGTATATCTATCATGTTCTATCTTGTTATATGATATTGGACTAGTAAGATGTTATGATTTAAATATTACCTACCTCAATTTACTCTTTCCCCCCTTCTTTACAATCTAGAAGCAGAATTACCAATCACACTTCATTCACTGATTATCACTCCATACTTCACTCCTCCAAATCTTAACCTTTGATTCTAAATTCTATACTAGTATAAACACCTTCTCAAATCAAGAATCCCAAATTGACTACCCTTCTTCTTTCCATCCATCTTTTCAATCTTCATCCTCCATTCTCCATTCACCTATCTATCAATTGATCAATATACCATCCCATAATTCTTTCCCAACTATTTGAGTTAATTTATTCTGCTCTATTCATTGATGAGTGAATGAATGGATGATTTCTCTCTATGAACTTAACCTACCTAACTAACAAATCAAGCCCTGTTATGTTCTACAATAGGTATCATGTTTGCTTTTCCCCTTCCTCTCTCTTTCTCTCTTTCTCTCTCTCTCTCTATTCATCCCTTCATGTCTAAAAGTCTATCTCTTGCTACTTTGTAAGAAAGGAAGAAAAAAAAAATCAAGAAAGAAAAGAAAGAATCTACTAAAGAGATCACGCCTCGTCAATTGCCAAAGGCTTTGTTATGTATGTACTCATGGGTGCTGGATGGTTGGATGGATAGATTAATAAGTAAATTGTATGATATTTCATCCATCTTGCTCGCTTTTCTCTTCCCTTCCTCTTCCTCCCTCATGTATCTAAAAAAAGGTAATATCAAATAGCAGATTACAGACCGATCAAGCAAATCAGTTGGTAGGTAGGTAGGTAGGGTACTAAACGATACAACAAATGCAAAAATGAGAAAAAATAAAAATACCAAGGATAAAATAATAAAGAAAATAACCAGAATGAAAAGAGATCAATGAATAAACTGGGACGGGGATTTAAAGATATAAAGATAAGAATGAAAGTCAATAAAATAAGGTAAAAACGCCCATAAGATGCGTGCGCCCCCCCACTCGCACCTTTTAAAACAACTCATCTCAACTCATCTCAACTCAACTAGAGAGCCCCCTTCTCTTGGGTAAAGTCCCACAGCATCTTGATTAGGGTGTCTGGTAAGGTATAGAGGTCCACGTGGAATTCGCCCTCTGGATTGGATAGTAGGGTTAGCATACTGCCTACTTGCGTAAACAAGCGGAAAGATAGTGTACGTACGTTCAACGTCGTTCTTGGTATACGAGTCTGGAGCTTTGTTGTCGTGGACCATCTGGACCACTTGGAGAAGGTCGTCTTCGCCGAGTCTTTGGAGGCCGTCGGCCAATTTATCCATATCGACCTATTGATATATTAGCATGGCTAAAAAAATAAGAGGAGAGAAAGGTTAGGAGGTTCTGATCGTACATTCTTCTCCGTCCGCTTCTTCTTCTTCGATCCCTCGTCGCCAGTAGCCGCGCGTTTCGCCTTCACCCCGTTCTCATCACCAGGCACAGGGCCCGATTCGCGAAGGGCGGCCATCAGAGCCGGCTTGGGATTTTTGAATGTCTACCGAGTTGACGGGCGTGAGATTGGGGTCCACAGTTGGTCAGGAGAGGACAAAGGTGTATGTGCACTCACGATGAGATGTTTGGACTCGTAGCGGTTCTGCGCAAAGTTGAGATCGTGCGTCACAAAGTGATCTTTGTCGGCAGCCGTCAAGGCGATTTGCATATCGAATTCACCCCATCCTTCCTCCTGGATCCGGAACGGGGGGGTTTTGACCACTGTAATAAATGTCAGCGACCGCGCCATACAATGTGCCCATTTCTCAAGTATCAAGTACTCTCGGGGGATTGAAGAAACTCAAAAACAAAAAAAAAGCATACCTTGAGTCGCCCGGTCCCCAAAACTAGGATGAAGGTGATATGTCACCTTATCAAAGATATTCGCCGGCACCTGCTCGCCATGATCATTGACGAGATAAATCTCAATCGACCAAGACCGAAGCGGGAACCCTTCAACACCGGAATCCTTGTTTCTGCAATCCGACAAGACGCGCCTTGTCAGCAACCATCCATCCAATCCGAGTACACTCAAATTCCGCAAAATGTAGCGTTGACAAAAGGACGAGGCAGAGAGGGTCGACGACGCCCGAATCACGCGACAATACACGAGAGAAGGGCAGGGAAACAAAACAGCGCGATCGAAAGGTGTGAGAAGAGCAGCGGGCGCTCTTCTCAATCGAAGCCGACAAACGGGTCGAGGAGGGGAGGATGAAGGAATTGGGTTCAAACGTACAGGATATGCTGCTCCGTCACCAGTCGAACATTTCTCTTAACCTGTAATTTTGGGGAAAAGATCGCGTCAGTACAATCGCGACAGACCGGGATTTCGAAGCGCAGCAGCAGCAGCAGCAGCAGCAGCAGCAGCCAAGGAGGGCTTTGCCTGCCTGCTCGCTCACTCGCCCACAGAATAACACCAAATCAAGAGACTCACGTCGGGCATTTTGTCGAGCAAAGGAAACTATAATCAATCGCGCAAAGGAGACAGAAACCAACGAAGAATGACAGAGCGAGGGACGGGTGGAAATTGCAGAGATAATGCAGGTCGGGATTGTGTTCTCGATCGCGCGACTGGATTGGGGTACAGTAAGGCGAGCGAGGTAGGTAGGCGTTGGATCTTGGTCGGCAAGGCTTGTGGAAAAAAGTGGGTCTTGTAACTAGGTAGGTCGATACCTAGGATGAGTGCACGCGGTAGGCGTTCAAACGGAGGATTTATTCAGGATTCAGGAAAGGAGGAATGAGTGACGCGGAGGTGGTCGAGGGAGAAGAGGAAAAGTAGAGGGAGAAAAGAAGGAGAGGAAGGAGATGGGATGGGATGAAAGATGGAGGAAGCTTTCCAGCAACAAGTGGGGGGACTTGTCCGTCTATCATTGCATTCTCCATGCCGGTGTCCGTCTTTCTACAGTCTTATATTCCATTGAAGTAATGGAATTGATTTATCGAATTTTTACGAAATACATTGTATTCTCTTCCTAAACATGATTCTATATCCATCCAACCATCCGGTCGAAAGTCTTCGTCTCCTTGCCCAAGATACGAACGAAGGAAGCAAATCACAAGAAGTCAATCATAAATCCTATTCTGTTTCTATATCCTTTTCTATTCTTTTATGATTATAAATCCAAGCAATAATGAGAATCGTGCATTTCATCCATATATTCGAGGGGATCAGGGCATCTATCTACTGTCATCTCGCCCAGACGACTGACATTCAATTCAACATCCACATCATGAGGTCGATCCTACCCATGACGACTCGTGGTCTCATCGGCTTGCATCATTATTCTGTTTTCTCGTGGGAATTAGGATAGGGAGGGGGAAATGTGTTATGATAAGGTGCAGGGGATAGGTGAACAACGATGATTCCATATGCGAACTAACAACTAGCTCGGTGAGATCAGGGGGGAGGGGTAGGGGTAGGGTAGGGATAGGGAGGGTGAAGTAGAGGATGATCTTCGTTCAGATCGCTCCTCTCAACACACTGAGCGTGTCGCGCATCTCAGTCGCAGACATTTACTTCTGGGCGGCGAGGATCTTCTCGTTCTCCTCCTGGGCCTTCTCAAAGGCCTCCTTGAAGAGGTTGGCGTCTAAATCAAGTTAGTATACTATAACGTACAACCATTTCGGACGTGGATACATACTCTCACTGTTGCCAAAGCGAATAGCCAGGGTAGCAGCCTCGGGCTCGCCCTCGCTGACATCGGCAGCAGCGTTCCACACCCAGCTGCGGTCGCTACCAACGTTGGGGCTCAACTTCATGTCGGGGACGACTACTGCTGTTAGCTTTCTCTTCTTTCCTTATATTCTGTACTTTTTCAGATCACGAGGGTAACTCACTGTAGTGGTTGGCGCAGACCTTCAGAGTCTTATCACGACGCATAACCAGACGAGTCTTGTGGTTCTCCTTGTGCTTCAGCAGACGAAGATCACCAGTTCCACGCTCCTTCCACTCCTTGGACTCGCGGTCGAAGCGGAACAGCTTAGCACGCATCTTAAAAGTCTGCTCCTCAAGCTCCTCGTTGGTCTTGGTCTCCACCTTCTCCGTCAGACGGATCACGGGCTCGAAGTGGACGTCAGGGGATTCGGGGGCCTCTTCCTGTGAAGCATTAGCAGATATTCAATAGTGAATGCGCACCAACCAAAACAAGCACAATCAAGATAAAGCGAGAAAAAAAAACAAGAATGACACATACTTCGTCAGCCTTGTTCGCCTTGGAAGACCCAGAAGGCTCCTCGTTATCATCCTCCTTCTCCTCCTTCTTCTCCTTCTTGGGACCACCGCCGAACATGGAGAACACGCTATCGGTCGTCTTGGGGGCCTCGGCGGCGGGCTTGTTCTCCCCCTCCTCAGCCTTGGGAGCTTCGGTGGTGGCGGGGGTCGTCTCCTCGGGCTTCTTCTCAGCGCCCTCAGGAGCGGCGGTGGTGGGGTCGGGCTTGGTCTCGACGTCAGACATGGTGAGTGATATTTGAAGTTGGAATTTCTTGACAAGTTCCTGGATAAATTTCAAAAGAAAGAATTAATTAAAGTCAAGTCAGTAGGGAAGGTGGTGTCAATAGGTAGATTTTTTTAATTACCGGATAAGAAAGAGAGAGAGAGAGTCAGAGACGAAAAAGGATGGAAAGGCGGGGCGGGGCGGGATTGTTTATTATTATTATTTTAACAATAATAATATTTTTTTTTTTCAAGAGGGGCAAAAAAAAGCTCAGGAGGGAAAAAGACGGGCAGAGCAGAGCGAACGAGAGAAGGAGAAAGAAAGGAAGATCAGAGATGAGAAGAGAGGAAAAGGTGGGGAATCTTTTCTCTTGCCTCCCGCTGGCCTAAGGCCCCCACTATCTCTTTTCCAAGTGCCACGCTCTCTCTGTCGGTCTCGGAGTACAGTCTCTGCACATACATAAGGTTAGGTAGGAGCTACTTACATACATGATGGTTCTTCTTGATGTTTAGCTGCATCTGACCTGCTTCTCGCGATTTTCCGGCCCATACCGAGTGTATGCGGGGTGTCTACTGGTCATCTGCTCATGTCTTGGATGGTTTGATGGAGGGGTTACGGCCTAATAAAGAGTGCTAAAGATAAGTGGGTGGATATGGCCATGCTTTCTTATCTCTCATTACATGGACGGAGCTTGTCGAAGCTTTCACTAAACTATGATATGAAAAAAAGGCATTGGGAGTGTCCACGAGACTACCCCTCACCCTACAAAAAAAGAGTATGGAGAAAGAGAGACAGATGGAACGAAAGAAATCAAAAGAAGGAAAATAACCAAAGGATCCATTAACCATCAACAGGCCAGAAAAGTAAAACCCACACTAAACTCATCCAGCGACAACACCCGCAGTTTCAACGCCCCAATATCAAAATACGGAATACGACTCAGAAACGAAGAATGATCGATCAATCAAGATGAACATCCAGAGTGCCCGCACTTCTTCTGTCTCACCAAACCCTTCGCCCGTCGTTGCGCCGTGTCCAAGGTCTTGCATTTCTTCGCATTCCGAAGATGTTCCATCATGGACTGGAGGTCGAACTCTGGCGCTGACGTGCTGATCCGATCCCACGTGCTGCTCATGAGTCCGAGGGCCTCCCGGTGGACGCGGTCGCCGTGGCCCTGTAGCGCCGACGATGCGGCGAGGAATGGCTCGACCGCCGTCCGCCGCACCACCTCGGACAGCTGTTTGGACCGCGACAGCATCTTCTCCCGCGTATCCAGCCCCAGAAGGTAGGAGTCGTGCCGGATGGTGTCCGCGTCTCGGCGGAGCACATGCGCGCGTTTCACGACATCGCCCATGAGCACTTGGACGTCGGTGGAGAATCGTCCGTACACGTCCGTCAGCCCCGTCTGCGCGGTGTTGAAGTCCCTCCGGATCTGCGACGAGATGGCATGCGCTGCTCGCTTCCAGTTGGCAATCTTGAGCCACGGGGTGCCAAAGTCCACCGGGGTGGTCTGGTTGATATAAGGTCTCGTGTTGGTGGTGATGGTGACGTCCACCACGCCGTAGGCGTCGCCTCTGTCCAACTTGAGCGTATAGACCCCTTCGAACAGCCGGGACAGCTCATACGCAAGAGGCTGTCCACCGCGGGTGACCTTGACGTTGAATTTCGGGTGCTTCTTTCCCGCAGGTTTGGCGGGCGGTTTCACCACCAGGTGACAATCACCAACGGCCTGGATCTCGAAGCTGCCGGATCGCTCTGGTTGCTCCCATGGGGACAGTGTGCCTTCGATGAAGTCTTCGATGGGAGACCGACCGCGGCGTCGTTCTCCGGAAGGCTGCGCGGCACTATTGGGCGTCGATATGCAAAGCGACACCTGTGTCGATTGGTCTGCCGGAACGATACCGCCAGTCGGCATGCTGCTAGGCGCAACGGAAGACACATTCGAAACAGCAGACCCCGAGAAGACTCGCGAGGAGTACATCACTGCCTCCTGCAGGGCCAAATGCCCCCCAACGATTGATACGGCGCTGAAGACCACGAGGAGCAACAGTCGCAGCACTGACGAAAGGCTTGGATCGTTGCCCAGGTGATACTTAAGCGACAGGTACTTTGTGTACCCCGCCAGGCCGAAAGACGGCTTGTGTGGTGACACCTGGGCCTGCGAAAAGGCCATCAAATTGTCTTTCTTGGGGTAAGCGCTAGCCAAGCAGGCAAGATTTCGGTTGAGTTGCCCGGGCGTGATACTCTCGAACGTGTGCAGGTCAATGGGATAGCGCTTGACGACCGTGCTCTTTCCGGTGAGCGGATGGCGGGATTCCACACACATGTGAAGGCTGTAAAAGTTAAGCGGGATCGACTCCCTCGTCATCTTCCATAGCGGGTTCTCCGAGATAACCATGGTGGGGACCCCGTGTCTCTCCATGAAGATCCGTGCCAGCTTTTGAGTCTCCACGGCTTTGGGGGTGTCCAAGGTGGACAAGAAAAGGATGGCGATGTCGGGCAGGGTCCATTCGCTGGTGGACGACACGCAGTATTCGCTTCCGGTCCACGACGACGTGCACGAAGGTCGATTCTTAAAATCCATGACAATGGTGCTCGGTTTGTCGATCGGAAGATCTGACGTAGCCTCCACACACTCATCCACAACCAGTTGCACATGGATGGGGAGTAGTTCCGCAAAATTCGGGACGGCGCCTGCGCCAAAAGATGTCGGGACAACGTGATATCTGGAGGACTCGGTCGAGGTACTCTCCGAGTTGCCGCTATTGGTGCTAGACACGAGAACGTCTCCCATCTTGTCGAGAATGATGTTGCGGAATTCGGAGCTCCCGATGTACAGCACGCGGAAGGGCTTGTCGGTGTCGAGGTTCTTCTTGGTCATCGTCTGCTGCACCGTGGCGGTCAGGACGGAGTCCTGCAGGTTGAAGGGAAGTTGAGCTTTCAGCTCTGCAGCCTCAACGCCGCTAAAGATCCGGACGGTGTGCTTCAGCTCGACCCGTTCGATCTCGGGCCAGTGGTCGGGCTCCACGAACTCGATCGACTCGCTGGGGTGGCGGAATGCCGTCTGCGTGGTCAGGCAGCTGTCTTCGATGGAAGCTCCCAGCCGGGGGAACGCCGAGGGCAGCTCCTGTGATTCCGAGACGTTGCTCTTCGAATCATAGCTCTCCCCGTCCTCACCATCGTCGGCAGTCCCGTCGGTGTCGCTGGGAGTATACCGCCCATCAAGACTGGCCACGTCGTCGGGACCGGGCTGATCGATGAGGGAGCCGGCATCCGTCTGTTCGGAACGGCCACCGTCCTCGGAGTGAGCGTCGGAGACACTCAGGGTGGTCCAACTCTCGCTCAGCGACTTGGACGGAGGTGTTGACGTCATGTTGATGGGCCTCGAGCGAGACAGCCACTCTTCCACGGAGCCGCTCAGCGGGGGGAAGGTGGGATAGCGTAGATGTGAAGTGGAAGAGGTGAGGGAAGGACGCCTGGAAGGAGGCTTTGGAGAGTCAGTCATATCGCCCGAGTGTAGAGTGTCATATGAGGAGCAGCCAAGAAAAGGTCAAGCCAGGCCCAAAGAAGACGTTAGGACGTAGCTTTCCGATCGAATGCAATGGGACGTCGACTAGGCCGTTTCAGAAAGGGTAGGATAATAATTGAAGATCAGCGGGAGAATACGTTAACTTCTCCAAGGAAGCCTGCCTATTTGTTTCTTTCTTTTTTTGCGTTTCTTTCCGTTTCTTTCCCTATTCCTTGTATCCTTTGTATCTTTTTTCTTCTTTTTCTTCTGATGAACAGGTCAGGGTGACGTCCTCGGGGATGGCGTCAAATGCAGCCTGAGCAGCAAGAGCAGATGCCCGATGACGAGCGGGACGAACTACTCAAGGCGTTCAGGGTGGGGGAGATGGACCGTAGTGATTCTGGGGCCCGGGCGGAACTCAGATAAGGTGGTTTCCTAAAACGAAGTGGATCGCATAGAATTTAGTAGTATCCTTTTAAAGATATACGAAGGGATCATCAACCGTGAAGGATACAGCAACGAGAAGGATGGTTTGAGAAAGACAGAAGACGAGCAGAGAGCAAGAGTGTGAGAGATCGTGAGAATGCAACTGAGGAATGGAGTAGATCGAGGTGGGGCACATGACAAGGGCAGACACGGCAGATAGGCAGACAGGCAGACAAGACGCACTGGGCACTCACCTGGTAAGGACTAGGTAAGTAGTACTCTGTAGGTACTGTAGGATGGAATACCTCTACTGTTACCTGATCATCCGATGTTCTTTCGTGTCTTCTCTGGTCTTCTCTCTGGTTGAAAGTAAAGACAGTCGAGGTGAGGGGAAAGAGAAGGATCCCAACGGGCAGTTACCTCATCATGCGCTGTTCCTCCTGCCGAGAGTATAATTTACTTTTCCCTTCATATTCACTCTATTATCCACCACCCCGGTCCATCCAGACAATGACGTTGCTGCGACTAACCCACTCCGTACTTCCATCGACCGCAACCAGACCGCTAGACCCAACTAGGCCTAGACGACGATCGCCGATTCATACTCTACAATCACACCTCATATGAATATCAAATCAGAGAAGAACAATAAGAAAGATAAGAGAAAATAGCCAAATTTGGAAGAATAATAGGATGAAAAAATATATTAATACAGACAATCATTCTCCACATTATCGAAAACATACTCTATAGACAAACAATGCCGGATCGATTATTTGCGTTGCTGATGCTATGCGTGGGGCGTATAAGAGTCCTCATATAGTCGCCGAGGCCTGAAGAAACACCACAGATATGTACACCTCATGACAAAAAGAATAATAAAAAAAAAGGAAAATGCTGAATGGGAAAGGCGAAGGGGGGGGGGAATGCGTAAATGTAGAAAATCAATAAAAAGGGATGGAAGGAGCTGAGAGCTGGAGATAGACAGGGAGAAGGGAAACGGACTGCTCATGTTGGGACGAGGAATGGCCCGGTAGCCCATCTCCCATCCCCATGTTCCAATCCTTGCAAACAAAACAGTTAAAAAAATTATATGAAAAGAGCCACGGGCTTCAAATCCACGAACTCGTCCATGTCAAATGGAGGCAAACTCCGAAAGAGAAGGGGTGTGTGGACGAGGTCATGTCCGTGAATGGTCGCTGTGGTGTCGCCATAGACAATGGTGGCATAGGATCAAGCGTCCATTTGAAAGACTTGGACACAACCTCGAGATCGATATGCATCTGAAGCATAGACGAGCCTGAAGACCCAACGAGACCCCGTACTGGATGTACAATGGTGAATGCTCCTTCCCCCCACCCTTTTTTTCTCTTCTTCATTTTTTTTTAAGATTTTTTTCTCCCTATGACATTTCTGTTTCTTGTCTTCTGCTTCGTCGTCGTCGTCATTTCGGTTAGGGTAAAGGTGGCAAATCCAAAACATACAAAGCACGCTAGATGAACTTGTCAATATTCATGGGAATGATCACGCCGTCTTCCGTGGAAGCCGTCAGATCCCTTAAAACGCCGTCCCGAACCCGCGGCCAACGCAACATGCAGGCCCAAGCAAATAACTCCAAGGCCGACCCGAGTAATGCTCACAGTCGATCAGGTAGGTATGGAAACAAGGAGACGAAGAGTATACAACATGAAAGAGAGGGAGGGGGAGTGGAAAAGGCGGAGGAAGAGGTGACTCGTCTTCTTAAGGAGACGCCCAACCGCCCGCAACTTCGACCCATTCCGGAAGGCAACTGCCCTGCTTGCCTTCCACGTCCACAATGTCCGTATCGCACCGGCACCGGCATCCCACACCGTTCTCCTTCACCGGGTCGGCGTTCGCCCAGTATTCATCCTCCTCGATGCGCGCCTTTTCGTCCTCCGTCGTCATCTCCAACCATGGGATCCGGGGCAGTTGACGAGCCGGGGCATTGGCAGGACAGTGCTGGATAGTGGTGTGTCGGTAACCAAAGTCTCGGAAATAATGGATATCCGCGGGGGACAGGAGGGCGCCAGCGGCGAGCGAATGGATGGGAGCATCACCCCACTAAAGATATTGTCAGTATAAGAACCTAAAGACAAACAAGATGGCGATACGCACTCTTTCTGTCCAGAAACCCCCACTCTTGTCCATCATGTCAAAGAAGTCTTCGTACTCCTTGCTCCGGAACCAGTCCAGGCGAGCAATCTCGAAGTTGCTCCAAAAATGGCACATGTTGTAGGACTCGCCTTCCATGGCCTCAGGATCAACCTCGGGCACGGTGTTGTCGCCCGGTTGGTTCTGCAGGATCTCTTCGGGCAGCTTGTCTTGCTTTTCGCCCGGGGGCTTCTCTTCCTCCTTCGGGGGCTTTTCGAGGAACATCTCCCATAGGCCTTTGGACGGCAGGTTGTTCTTTCGTTTGTAGGCGGACGCGTAGCGGAAGATATTCGGGACGGTCTCGCGTAGTTCTTTGACCGCGATCGTGAAGCCGTAAGTCTTGTTGGCCTCGGCCATCTTGATGAAAGGATCACTACGGGCCAATAGTCAGAATCAACCGTCCGAGCAACCATGGGGACAGCCACTTACTATGTGATGTCGCAGAAATAGGAGATTTCCGGCTCCAAACGCCAGTACCATTCGTACTTCAGGAGCAGAGGATGCTTGTAGAATTGACTGCCACCGGGTTAGTACCGCGAATCATGAGATACGGGCCTGCGATTGGGATACGCACCCAGAGTAGAATCGGCACATATGGTGATAGCTCTCCATGCCTCCATACATGATGGCGGCATCTCCCTGCTTCCGGATGCCTTCCTTGGCGACCTCGTGGTCGACCCAGTCGGGGTAACCCCACATGCTGTCGTCGATCTTCCCGAACTCCACCGGGGCACTCGTATAGTTCTTCACCGTATCTTTGAAAGCGTCGTCGAATTCGGCGTCGTTGAGAAACACGTAGGGGTAGTGGAACCACCGGTTGAAATGGCGCTCAATCGACTTGAGGGACTGAATCACGCCATCGATTTCCTTGTTTCTGGCGAGGACGACGAAGGCCGCATTGGCCCTGGGGCCCTCTTGTTTCTCCACCGGTAAACATCCCGTCGCAAAAACCTTATCATACTTTTCGCTGATTTTCCTACAAAAACACCATCGTTAGTTCCGTGCCATACATGCAAGCGAGGGCCAAGACAAACCTTATCGACGGCGGCGTGCCGGCCGGGATCAAGATGCCCCCGGAGGACGAGGGATGTCGGACAAACAACAGCAGGATAAGAATTATTACGAGACAGGGAAATAGTAACACAAACCCCAAGGGGATCGCCACGGATGAGTTGCCCTTCAACCGAATCCTCCGCTTGAAAAAGGCGAGTCGGGGGGAGTAGTGGCCCTTCTCGCGCGGCAGATCATCTAGGGGTAGACTGGGCGCGGAGGGCACCCATTTCGCTACCCGCTGAATCAGGCCCATGGGGACGAGATTCCTATTCTGCGTCGATTCCCAGGAGAATCGAAACAGAGAACCCGATTCACGCGCTGTTGGATGCAGCAGTGGCGTTCCCGATAGTGGCGGGAGGATGTCCGTCGCTCGAGACCAAGAGGTACCCACACGCACGCAACGGTTCAACGGAGAAAGATGAGTTCAAGTTCGGGTTCGGGTTGTCCGTCGTGTATTGATCTAGGGGGGAGGGACGAAGCGGAAGTCGACGATCGAATCGGAGGGTGAAGTATTATTATAGAAAGGGGGGAATAACCGAACGGAGAGGTTTAATTCGAGTCTCAACCGGGAAGAGAAGAGGCAATGAGATCGGTAGATAACGAGCGGCCGGAGGAAAGCCTCCTTTCTCCAAGAGTTCCAGTCTCAATCGGCCAGAGACAGATAGGTGGGGGGAGGGTTGGTCTCAACGCAGGGGACGGAGGTCCAGATCAGGGAGGCCGACAAGACGGAGACAGCCGACGAGGACATCAATCGAGATGAGATTGAATCAGTCGAGTGAGCGGGAGAGGGGAGGAGGAGGAGGAGGCGGAGGAGGGAGAAGAGTGGAAGTCCAGAGAGGAGGCGAAGATGGACACGACTAAAGGAAGGGAAAAAAAAGGATAAATGAATTGGGGATAGTTATGGAACGGTCTTTTGGGAGAGGCAAGGAATGGGTTCATTGGTTGGAGACCCAGCTTAACTTGGCTGGGATGAAAAGAGGTTTCGCCAAGCCCAGGGAGGCGCAAGCGGCAATACGAGGTATGTATGTTTCTGTATGTTTGGGTATTGTCAATGGACGATTTTCGTCCGGAGGATGGGTCTGTTTCTTTGGTTCAACGGTTGTCACGGCATGACCAGAAATACCGCCAAGCGGGAAGAATACAGGGTCCCAAGCTCCCATCTATATTTATCATTCATGATTGATTACCATCCAGCACAAAGGAAGGCTATCAGAATCTATACATCGTTACAGACAACAGAAAGAACGAGAGAAGACAAGGCAAAGAAAGAAAAGAAAGAATATATGACTCAGATGTGACCAACAAATGCAGCCCACGTCGTATTCTTGAAATGTCAACGATCAACCAGACTCCAGACTTACCCAGTGGAACGAACGTTTCTAAACCTGACTGTCACTTCCACCGTTCCCTAGACTAATGGAGATTATATGTTGGTGATCAGCGTGCTAATCTCTCCTAGACCTGACAGACTGACACCACAGGGCATCGAATAATAAGATCGGAGGTTCTCTCGAGGAGATTGGGTTCCAATTTAATTCCTCCCCTATCGAGCGACGGTGGTCCATTCGATGGCGCTTATCATCATCCCCGTCCATGGAACCTGTTAGTGTGATGCCAAGTTGTCTCACAACCAAACCAAATCTTACGGAGTACACTTCTCGGTATCCGTCCTAGGGTAGACTAAGTAACTATCAAGAAATCTTATCAGTATCAAATTACTCAGTATGCTGACTCTGTACGCATCCGATGCTTCCAAGTCCGACCGTACGATACCGGTAATACCCCGTAAGTATCCAGAACTCGGACAATGACCCCACCGCCCCACACGTGACCCTGGCGTTAGAGAAGTCCAGGTGGCCTCTAAGAATAGGATAATTATTTAATATATATCATACTTATATCAGTATGATCCATATTTGTGATATAGTCTAGTAATGTTCTAGTAATGTTATAGTAACATTATAGTTATCTTCTAGTGATATATATAGACCTAGAGGGGAAATCTTGGAGAAGCTTATGAACCTGCATGCCTGGAGCTTACAGCTTGATGGCCTTAGTCCATAGTCTATTCTTCCTGGTCCGTCACAATACGGAGTGACAACAAGACCCCTAAATGTATTCAAGTCATCTTATATCAATCAGTCGATCATGTCAGGCTCACGACACAATTTGAGATCACTCGTCAGATCCTCTTGCGCATGACCTATACTCTCTCTTCTTTATATTTGGTTTTATGATTTTATAGTATTAGTTCCTCCATGCTCTGTTTGAGACACCCCGCTATTCCCAAGAATATACCCTGAATGATCATGAAATCCCCCAGACTCATCCGGTCCGAATGCGAAATCACACGCAGGATCCGCTGCACGGGGTAGAGAAGAAGGGGGTTGTGAACGTTTGATTAATACTCGAGGATTTTTAATATTGATGTGGTTATTTTTGGGGACCTACTTTGGGTCCGACACATCTCTCCTATTTGGGTAATCATCATCAATCCATAACTCTCTCCTCTCCCCCCCCCCCGTTCTCGGCCCTTTTTTTCTCTCCCCTATAACAATCGTCGACTATACGCCACCCTTTTCCATATACATTTATTGAACCCCTCCCAGGTTCCCCTCGAGTCAGAGCCTCGTGAAATCGTCTGCCTGTCCTCAACCCTGTCCTCCGGTGAGGTGGCCATTTACTACATTGATGGAGACCTATTCTCCCCGATTCTCCATGTGTGGATGCGCCCTCACCTTCTCCCACGGCAAATGATTTGACTACACAACCGGAAGACTTTCAACTCATTCATCCCTTCCAATACGATCAACAATAGAAAGACAGTATCACCAACTCGAGACATGGCCCAGTCGCTCTCCACCTCCTGCCCCTCTCTCTCCGAGGCCCTGTCCACTGCCCCGGCCATCCAGCTCCCCGACGGAACCCTCCAGCATTCCTCCGTTCCGCACCCGGCCCCGCCATTCTTCCGTAATGGTCACGTCGGACACGTCAATCTAGACACATTCTCCCCGGTGAACGAGAATGGCAGCTTTGAGTTTGATCGCGTCCTGAAAACGGGCAAGGTCCTTCGTCGCGTGAAGCACAAGCATGTCAGTGAACTCCCATCGAACTCTCCCCTATGTCCCCTTCCGCTAACGTGGATGCGCCCAGGCATTTCGAGCTTCCTGGAAACAAGCGTACCTAGTCCTGCGACCGAATCTGTTATCCGTCTACAAAGATGAGGAGGCGACTCGACTCCGCGCGTCCATCACCCTGTCCGAAGTAACCGCAGTGGCGCCCGTCCGATCGCCGCGCTCGTCGAAACAGCACGTCTTTGGGATCTTCTCCCCCTCGAAAAACTATCGCTTCCAGGCGTCGTCGGAGAACGAGGTACAGGTCTGGATCGAGAGTATTCGCGCCGAGACCCGCGTGGACGAAGAAGAGGAAGCGTTTCTAGGTAAAGGGAGGAAATCAAATGCGACGGCCGACGCGCCTCGTCCGCGCATCTATGACTCGACCGATCACTCGGAGATGGAAAACGCGGGACGAGCCAGCTCGCCCGAGCTGGGGAGAACGCGTTCCCCTGGCCGTCACTCCGGTCGTCTCACGTCCATCCAAGACTACTCCGGCAACGACATCACCTCCTACTCGGAATGGTCCGACGGCCCGGCCAGCAACACGAGCACTTACGTGAAGTCCAAGTCCTCGTTCCAGAACCTGTCTGCTTCGGCGCCGAGTAGCACCCAACTGCCACTGTCACGCGACCAGAACCGAGTCGTGGACGCGGCCACCCCACGCGACCCGGAGAGAGTGATCTGCAACGGCTATCTGCAGTGTCTTCGGATCAAGGGCAGCGTGCGCCAGTGGAAACGGCTGTGGGTTGTGTTGCGCCCCAAAAGCCTTTCCTTCTATAAGGATGATCAGGTAGGTCTTCTTCTCTCCTTTTCTGATTTGATACAGGAACCCTGTCAGTACGAAAAGAGAATCCACTAACGACAACAACCAACAGGAGTACTCCGCCGTGCGAATCATCCCAATGGAGCAGGTCATCGACGCCGCGGAGATCGACCCCATGTCGCGCTCCAAACAGAACTGCATCCAGATCATCGCAGAAGAGAAATCCTACCGACTATGCACGGAAGACGAAGAATCCCTCGCCAAGTGGCTCGGCTCTCTCAAGAGCATCCTCGTCGCCCGGAAGAAATCCGCTTAATCTGCCCCCTTCCCTGTCTTCTTGTACAATACAAAATTATTCCCTTTGCCTTTACGTTCCCCTTACAAGGTCTATTAATTCTCTTTTTCTATCTTACACCTTGTCTATCATATTATATCATCATACCGATTTATAATCCGCCAAGAGAGGGAAAGAGAAAGAGATTGAATTCTGGGCTTCCATCTTCCATGTTCTACATACCTTCAATCTATGTATTCTCATCAAGTCCCCACACTCACACGTTCCTATTCTCGAGTATGCATAACTACATCCAAGATCTGTTCGTAACTTCTCATCAACATACTGTAGACTCACTCCCATACTACTTCGTAGAAATCCCGACCCGACCATCAAATAGCATGAATGAATAGGTCCATACCGCGATATTGATCGTTAGTGAGCCACTACCCCACCCAAGCAGTCCGAGCTCGAGTTTCATCATGATCAAGATCCTCATGTACAGTTTTGTAAGAGACTTGATTAGATTTCTTATTGGTTCTCTGGATATGAATATAGATTCTGAGCGAGTCAGAGCCGAGAACTAATTCAGTGATTCTTGAGACTAGAAGTAGAGCAAAGAAAACGAAGTGCCCCTTTTTTTTTCACTATCTGAACTAATATATGTAGTAGTAGTACCGTTGGTTTGAAGATCTCAGCGTTGAAGCGGCATGTTATGAAAAGGTTGAAGTAGTTGCAAGGATGTGAAATGTCAGACTCTGGATGATGGAAGAACAATTTGCGAATTGGTTGACATGTTGGCAAGTTACATTTACTTTGACAGAAAGTGATTACATATGTAGTGATCAATTTCATCTATACTCATATTCATATTTTTCTATAAGTCCTGCGCAGGATTCTGAGCGCAGCTACTCTAATCAGGAAATTGAAAATCACGGCCTAGAGCTGGCACATAACGTGCCAAGGATGATTGAGGCAGATAATCACAATTTGGTATAGGCAAAAAGGAAAAAAAAAATAAACAGTGAATAGTAACCAAGCGCTGGAATCATCCATATCCATATGTATATACATGTATCAATTTATACATAGAGGCAATATACACAGCGAACAAGAAGGAAGGGAAGAAAAAGAGTATGCCGTATACTGTACCAACCGTCGCTTGCTTTCTGACCGTCTATCCGTCCGTCCATCCATCCATCCACACGGAGCGAGGTCCCAAACCGAGACAAGTAAAAAGAAATGATGCTGATGATCATTATAAAGGTAGTAATAAAGGGGTTAAAATATAAACAGAGAAGTCAAGATTACTGATCGTCTTCGTGAGCCGGCACGGCGTCGTATCGTTGGTCGGTGGTGGAATCGCTAGGCGCAGGGGAGGTCTCTTCGGATGTTGTCTTGCTCTCGTGGTTGACGACCAGGAACGAGAGGAACACGATGCCCGCTCCGACCCAGTACATCGCGCTGGCGTACTGGCCTTGGAGGACAATCTGTCCGACGAGGGAGAGCGGGATGGTCAGACTGAGGCCGACGGTGACGACTAGCGGGGTGGTGAGGAGCATGGCGTAGGCCCAGCAGATGTCTGAGGCGAGGGCCGCGAGGGAGTTGAACTGTTGTAGGTTAGCTTAAAATACTTGAAAGTAAGAAGAAAAATGGGAAAGCATACGATGATAATCATGGTGATATTTGCCGTCGGGGGAAGAGCAAACTCTTCAAGACCGATGATATGCAGGATGATGAACCCGGGCCAGAGAAAGGCGATGTTGAAGATCCCGACCAGACCGAAGAAGATGGGCATGTTGACGCGAGACTCGTCGTCCACCTGCTTCTTCAGCACAACCGTGTAGATGCCGTACATGATGGCGCTGAAGCCGGCCATGGCGTCTCCCAGGGCGATCTCGCCCGTGCTCTTCGTCGGGAATTTGCCGTCAGCACCATCGCCTGCGGAGGGAGTCGACGGTCCCGATAGATCGACCCGCGAGATCAGGACGATTCCGATCAGCGAGGCGATGACACCGGCGAGTTTGCGGAGGGTGAACTTTTCGACCCTGATCATGGCCCCGAAGATGAGGGTCCAGACGCCTGCAGTCGGTCATGTTAGTTCGACCATCAATGATACGGCTGCATAGATTACACCGGATGCGTACCACTGGTGGACGTGAGAATCGTCGTGCTGCCGACGGTGGTGTATTGCAGACAGGCCAGCGCAAAGTAGTTGGCCTATATGTCATAGAAATGAGCGGGAGGCCCTGAAAGGGGCCTCAAACAGGCCTCAGATGGGCCACTTACAAGAAACTATCACAAGTTAGCAATGGACTTGAATCGCCGACGACGCGTCAGCATGATTGACCAGGACTTACCCATAGGATACAAAACTGGAGGCTCAACCTCGCCGTTTCCCGCACTCCCAACTTAGCGGACTCCCCCTCCTTAAGGGGAGGGTCCGACATCCCCACGTCCAACATTTCGGGGTCCCGGTCGCTATCGCCATGGCTGAAGATGCTCTGTGTCTCGCCACTGGACGAGGTGTCTTGGGAGTCGATGAGGTCGAGAAAGCTCGAGAAAGAATTGATGCGATGGAGTTTTCCGGCTCGCCACAACCCGAAGAGTCTCCGAACGATGATCACAGAAAACGGGAGAATGAACATCGACGTATCGATATAGGTGACGAAGAACGGTTTCGAATACGTGTCATCCGCAAAGATAGTCTAAATCATCGTAGAGAGGGAAAAAAAATTCCCATCAACATTAGCATCCCGCTGTTTACACATTGGTCGCCACAAGCAAGCCCCCAGCAACAAGCACTTACACTAGCCAGAAAATTCGACGTCGTCCATAGGACGACCACAATCAATAGTAGACAAACGCCCAGAGACCGTCTAGAGACACACAGGCGGGCCAAGCCCTTGGGGTTCGAGGATTCGTCCATTTATGAGGGGAATGAGGGTTCCAGTGGTGACTGTGGTCGGTTTGGATGGTTTCCGAGCGCGAGCACAGTTCTCAAGGTTCAAAAAGTGCCCACGCACGCACATGGATGAGAACTCCGGTCGGTGGGTTCGCGCTGATTGTCAGGGGAAAAGGACCGCCTGAAGTGTGGAATCTCGGACACTAGTGTCGACTGCTTGGATGTAGATCGTCGGTCAAGCAGTACCATGGTATTGGTTCTCATTATTGGAGCATCAGCTGACGGGATTAAACCCGATACCTCGAAAGAGGACCGACATGAGACTGGTTAATTAATCCCTGGCGACTAGACCCATCAGAGCAGCAAACCACCGGGGTGGTTGGAGAATTTGGCAGGGAAGATAAGACATGGAGGATTTGGGTCGAGTGGGGTTTGGAGACGGAGGGATCCTCCCGTTACGCAGTCACGTCTCGTGCTGCTCTGGTGCCAAGCTGACCGTTATGCTCCCTTGCTGCAAGGTCTCAGAGGACTGATAAGGTATGTTTACTTGACGATGGTAGATCACAGTATATGTATATCACGGAAATCCTAACTCCTAGCAAACTACACGTGGATTATTCGCTGCCTTCAAAAAGAAAAGACAATTGAACTAGAAAAACAATTCCTGGCGGACGACCATCAAAAAGGCAGAGGGAACAAAAAAAAAAAAAAGGCCTGAAATATATACCATTGATCAGGATATCCCAGGAGAAGAAACACCTTGCGTCAAGTCCCAACCAAGTCACTCAAGAAGGAATACGACAAGTCTACAAAAGATCGGGGAACACGTTCAAAAGACAACAATGGTCACAGAAACGGGGTGGAAAGTCATTCGCAAATCATGTGTATCGTGTAGCATTTAGCAGGCACATCCATCCTGCTCATTGTCCAAGTGGATATTGATCGGGTCGCTGAATTCACCGCTGAACTCCTCTGCCTCTTCCTGGGCCAATGCGCTCCGGGCGATGACTGCATTGTATGTTAGCGGTGTCTCTAGTGAGCTCGTTGAGCAAAAGGAAATAAACATACCTTCAAAAGCCTGCTCCACGTTTACGGCTTCTTTGGCACTGGTCTCGAAGTAGGGAATGTTGCCCTTCGATTGACAGAAGGTCATGGCGCGTTTCGAGGAGATCATGCGCTTGTTCTCCTCCACATCGATCTTATTACCGATCACGACCTATTCTGGTTAGCGGAAGGAGATCACACAAGAAGATCACGCAGGAAGATCGTGCAAAGAGAATGGAAGAGAGAGAGAGAGTGAGAGAGAAACATACAAAAGGGAAATTCTCCGGATCATGAGGACTAGCCTGAATCAAGAATTCATCCCGCCAGCTATCCAGCGCCTCGAAACTCTTAGGATTGTTGACATCGTACACAAGAACGCAGCAGTCAGCACCACGGTAGAACGCAACACCCAAAGACTGAAAGCGCTCTTGACCAGCCGTATCCCAGATCTTATCGATAGCAGAAACAAAGCCAGGTTAGCTCCCATCCGTCATGATGTAGACTGTAGAGTAAATTTTACCTGCATTGTTACCAGACGGTCATCGACGAGGACCTCCTTGGTGAGGAAGTCCGCACCGATCGTGGCTTTGTAGCTTGCGCTGAACTTCTTGTTGACCTGTGGGACGAAGGGTCAGTTGAACAGGTCCTGGGGACTTGACCGGTATTGGAGAAAGTGGAGAGAGAGAGAGGGAGGCTCGCACATATTGGTTCATCAAACTCGTTTTCCCTACACCACTGTCACCCAGTATGATCACCTAGACAGAGCATATTGTGTAAGCGACCGTTGAATAAAGTAGTCTCCGCTGAGGGGGAGAAGGAAAAAAACTCACCTTCAATAAGACCTTCTTCCGTAACGACATGGCGGGAGATAAGTGCCGATACGGACGACGGCAAGGTCAGATGGGAGATGCGCTAAGTTCAAGTCAAGCAATAACAAGAGCGGTTTGAAGGAAAAACAGCTCTATAAAGACAGCAAGAAATATTCTGAACTGGTCGTGAGGAGCGGACGAGGTCGTAGTCGCCTTCGTTAGAATTATTGGAGGATGGTTGGTTTCACTCACTGCCTCGATGATGCATGCGCCCCCACAGGCGGTGGCCGAGGCGGTGTGCTGGTTGGCACGCGGTCGGCGATATCGTCACCCAACCCACTTGGTCCACTCAGGTATCAACAACACCAGCTTCATTATGGACTGTTAGCTGTCAAGCCAGTTCGTCTGGTATCAACGTGAACATTATTACAATTCTGCTAGAGAGTGTACATCCCGGTCTTATCATCAAATCACTGTGTCAACATGCATTTGTAATCCACTTTCCTATCCCCACATCATCTATCTACAATCTACACTCATATGGCGCCCTGGGCGGAGGAGTACTCCGTCGCCTTGGCGGTTCGCGATCGACGAGAAAAGGCCAACAGCGCCATCTACGACGCTTGTACGTGACAAAACGGCGCTGATACACCCACTGTCTCAGATCGCAGCGACTAACCACACCTACTGTTGTGCTTCCCAGACACCAAACTCGCCGATCGAGCTGGTGCCACCACCGCACCACCGTCTGGCGCTCAATCGCCAGCGGCATCCCGCTCCCCACCCACCACCGACCCCAAGAAGCAGCCGAAAGGAGAGTCAGCGCAATCGTCGCACGATCTTTTAGCTCTCACTCGTGCAGATCTGGCGGAAGCGCAGCGATCCCGCTCGGAGCTACAGGACCGACTGAACCGTACAACGGCCGATTTGGAGAAGCTGCGCAAGAGGAATACCCTCGACGGTCGGCGGATCAAGTCGCTGGAGCAAGATGCGACCCATCTGCAGTTGCGGTTGAAGGATCGCGACGAGGAGTTGAGGGGGAAGGCGAAGTTACTTGATGTAGGATTGGTCCCGGCGCACTGCCCCAAGGTGATTAATTAACCAGTTGCTGATTGGGTTGTTTTGTAGGATTTTCAAGACGAGATGGCTTCGTTGAATCTGCAGCTTAATATGGCTGAGGAACGGTCCGGTCGGTTGCAGCGAGAAAATCAGGAGCTCGTTGATCGATGGATGGTGAGAATGGGCAGGGAGGCGGAAGCTATGAATGACGCTTCCAAATATTCTTGAGAAGACGGAAAGACCGGACTAAACAGATAGAGGTCTCCTTGAAGTATGCAGCGCAGATGTCCTGCATGGTGCTGATGGTTTATCTCTCTCTTCTATACCTGCTCTGTTCTATGTAACGATACCCATGATATATGCACAGGATGCCATGTTGACACGCGCGGCTCACCCATCCCATAATCTTGCGTCAAGTCATAAGCACCAAACCGAAACACATGTTTCTATGAAAGCGACAAAAAGCACATGCTGGTGTTGCAGAAAGATTGTTTATACAAGAAGAGTGGTATCGTAGCGTGTATCGCGGTGGAGGGGAATATCTTTCCAGAAAGGGCAAATAAAACACGCGCAAGCAACCAACAAACCAGAAAAAAAGAGACAAAAATATACCTTGCTTCCAAATGTACTTCATACTTCCCCAAAAGGGTGATGGAAAGACAGGACGAGACCTGATCCTCACCCCATACTGTCCGCAAAAGCTCTCAGCCTAGAGCTGTCTTTGGTAGCGATGAAATAGGTGCCACCGACATCAGTCCAACTGACACTGTTGGACCAGTAGTTTTTCTGCTTGA
This sequence comes from Aspergillus taichungensis, assembly GCA_002850765.1. Taxonomy (NCBI): domain Eukaryota; kingdom Fungi; phylum Ascomycota; class Eurotiomycetes; order Eurotiales; family Aspergillaceae; genus Aspergillus; species Aspergillus taichungensis. Next base: position 42,533 of record KZ559617.1, read on the forward strand.
CCTTCAACAGGTTGATCGGGGAGTTGAGATTTCGAGCTTGTATCTTGTGACCGGCGGGGACGAACGATTTGAGGGATACGATCTTGCAGCCCTCTTTCATATCCAAGAAATGGTTGATCAACTCGTTGTTTAGTTGGGGTGTAAAGGCCTGGTTGTTGATGAGGATGACGTCGGCGCGCTTCAGCACATCAATGATGCTCTGTTCTTGCAGGAAGTCGCCTCGGACGAGATGGGTCTTGCCCGGTGCGATACCCCACAGTCGACACCGCGCTCTAAACTCGGTTTGCTGGAGATCGGCTAAATCGCATGCATTCTGCATCATCTCACAGCCCCAGCTTTCGCAACCTATCTCCAAAGCCGCTTGGAGGACAACGTTGCCCACGCCAGATCCCAGGTCGACGAACACCTGACCCGATTTCAAACCGGTTTCCTTGAAAATCGTGCTGATGAACCGAGGGAGGAGTTCACCGTAGACGTTGTCCGACCCGTTCTCGTACTGACGAAGCGTATCAACCCGCGGCGAGACCGTGCGGGAGTATATCTGGGTCAAGATCCGTTCCACATGCGGCAGCTCCAACCGGTGAGTGGCGTCGAGCTTCTTTGCGATGACGCCGTCCCGTCTCAAGCGCTCAATCGTACGGTTGTAATCTGCGACTACTTCTCGAAAGTCGTCCTCAGAAGACTGGGCCATCGCGCGTCGCATCCTCCTCTTGATTCCGGTGGATTCATTGTCGAACACGTCTGTCTCGTCATCAGGGAGGTAATACTGCGAAACGATATCGATCACGTGAAAAATATCGTCGAGAGGTTTGAAGTCGTCTTTGTCTCGCGGGATCATGAGCTGGTACCTAAAAACAACCGGATCGTTAGTATTGAGAAGAGAAGGGGAAGAAAAAAAAACCGAGCACCATACCTCTCTTTCGGGGACGCGCTCGGATACTGGAGGAGAACCTCCGCAGGCTGATCTGTCCGTCCGAAGGCCGGTTGGAAATTCCCAGGCTTCTGTACCGACGTGATCTCAGCCGCATGTACCATCGGCAGCGCTTTGACCGCATCTTCCGTAAAAGCCTTCAAAGACCGTACCCGCCGATCCAAGTCCGGTTCTCCGCTGTCGCTCATCCGAGCGCGTTTGCGCACCTCCAACGAGGCGTCGGTGTCGTTCGCATCGTCATCATCATCATCATCGCTCGAGAGTCGGAGTTCCGGAGTTTGGCGCTTCCGACTCCGCAGAGGTGTTCCTAGCCGTCGCTTCGAGGCTGGGGGTTCGGAATCCCTCGAGGCTGAGCTGCGTTGGGATCGAGAGTGCCGAGTTTTATCCGCTGATGATGCGCGGGGTGGCGCGCTGTTCGGTGTTTGCGAAGAAGACCTCGAGGGGGCCGCGGGGCGCGTTTGAACGACTTTGCGAATCTGCGGCTTCTTCGGCTGCAACGAAAATGACCCTCCTTTCTGGAGGTGGTCAAAAAATCCCATGAAGATGACAAGTGGGCCACACGTGGGCGGGCTTTTCTTTTGCGTTTTTGTTTGTCCGTTTTTCTTTTATTTTTATGCTTTTTTTTAGTTATTTTTGGTTCTTTGTGACGAAAATGGACCAAGACATGTGAACCGGTCCAATATGCAAGGAGGAGAATGCAAGGTAAGATATACAAGTCGAAGTAAAGAATGTAAGAGGTAAATAATCACAACCAAAAAAGAAGGAAATCGAATGAATAGGACGGATGGATATGGTGGAGAGGTGGAAGAGGAAGAAAGGAAAGAAAGAAAAGAAAGAAGAAAGAAAAAGATGACGGCAAGATGGACCAGTTGATGGTTCGCCCTCCGCCGCCACTCCGGGTCGCATGGCGTTTTAGCCCGCTTTTTTAGTCGGGGTTGAGAACCATGGTCTTGGGACGATGCCTATGCCTCATGCCGGGGTCTGTTTTCCCCCCACCTTCCCTCCTGAGTTAAATTGTTTCTGTTCCTTTCAATGATATACAAAGATTCATCATGCGCGTACGAGGTCAAGAAAAAATAGGTTGGGTATCAAAGGTTTGATTTGCATTACTTTATGTACAGGGATCCACCAGGACAGATCTCGTAGATACCAGAACCCTCCTGCGTTTACCGCTTCTTTTTCTGGGCCAGTCGCTTCTGCGCCCGCAAGTCCTTCTTCATACGTGAATCCACAATCTTGTACTTGCCCTTGACACCACGCGGGCGACCAGAGATACCCCGGTTGGCTCCCTTGGCGACAACCAGTTTCACCTGCTGCTTGGGCTTCTTCTTGGCAGCCTTGCTCATCAGCTTCGAGATGGCCTGCGACTTGTCCCGCTCGCTGAGAGCCTCGTCGTCCGCCAGCAGCGCGGACTTCTTGCGCAGCTTTTCCAGTCGGGTGGCCGCCCTCATCTTCTTTCGCCCCTTAGCTTCCATAACCTTCTTGATTGGTCGGGCGTTGATGGCGCGCATCTTTTCTTTGATCGCGGCAGCAGCAGCCTTGCTGATAGGCCGGTTGGGCTTGCTGTGCTTGGTCTCGTCGTCCATGAACCAATCGGGGAGACCGTCAACGTCCCGGAAGGAATAGCGGTTGAATCCGTCGTCGACGACGTCGCTGGATTTCTTTTCTCCCGTCGCCATTTGCTGGGCCAATGCCATGGCTTCTGCGGTAATGATATCGATATCTGAGACATAGCATTAGCGGATGAAAAAGGCGAAGGAGTGGTCGCATGAATGGAGCACTTACCAAGTTGACCATTCCCCTTCCGCGGGTCATCGACTTCTTCGAGTTCACCGTCCGAAAAGTCATCGATCGCCTGAGTAGGTTTCTTGGCGTCTTCCGTCTTCTTTTTCTTTGAGGCGGGCTTGGCCTCGTGGTCGTCGATATCTTCCCATGATTCCTCGGCATCGTCCTCACTTTCTTCGTCCTCAATGTCGTCAACACCCAATCCTTGGAAAATATCCTGATCGAAGAACAACGCGGCATTGTTGGAGAGCGTTCCGTTCTTGGGCGGTGCCAGTGTAGCAGAGGCTTCATCCTCACCATCCGACTCTTCATCCTTGTCATCGCCATCTTCTGAGAACCCGTCCCATTCATCCGCTTCGTAGGCCTTGCGATTCTTCTTTGCGCGCAGCTTGGAATCACGGTCCTCCATGCGACCTTGATATTGTTCGTACATGGTGTCCAACTCCCTCTCCAGTTGATCGCCTTCATCGTCGCTGTCCACTTCGGTGTCAGATTCGGATTCGGATTCTTCACTCTCGCTGATCCCGTGGGCGTCCCCGCCAGCCGCTGCGATCGCGTCTCTTTTCCCTTCTCGGTCGATGCGCTTCAGCGAAAATGTGGGGTCGTCGCCGTTCGGGCCCAGTTGCTCCATGCCAATATCCATGGGGGTGGTCATATGCATCTGCAGGCGGACGATTTCCTTGCGCTTCTTTTCGTTCTCCTTCCGTCGCTCCTTCTTCCGGGCCGCGCTTTCCTTGTCCCGAAGTCGATGGAGCTCTTCCTGGATTGCCAATTCTTCGTCCATCGGAGCGACCTCGGCCACTTCCTCGGGCTCGTCTTTCTTGGCCTGTCCCCCCTTCTTGACGACGAGACCAAACTTTTCGCGGACCTTCAATCGCCATCGGAGCAGGTTTCTGAATTCCTTCTTACCCAGAACCTTCAAATCCTCACAGCAGGTCCGAATCTCGTCGGTTGTATCCTCCAGTCGATTGAGAGTGGCCAAGGCAAGATCACCTCCGGGTTGCTGTACGAAGCTTAGTTTGTTGTATTCACCCAGGATTGCAATAGGATCCTGGGTGTTGATGAACTCGGTGACCGGGATTTCCTTGAACTGCGTATAGTTCCCCTCCTCGTACCCTTCTCTCTTTCGCTTCTTCTTCTCGGGGTCGAACACTTTGGCTTCGTAATTCGGGGTCGGGGCTGACAGTTCCGCAAAGACGTGCTTGGGATCCAAGAACTTGGGATCGATACGCTTGGGAGCCTTGAATCCACGGCAGACGACGAAAATTTCCGCAGAGACATTTCGAGAGGAAGGCGGCTTCGTCGCTTCCACGGATGTGAACAGTTGCTTGAAAACCCACAGTAGAGAATTGTAATCCTTGGAGCGGAAGACCTTGGTGACAAAGTTACCGCCCTCCGTCAAGAACTCCGTAGCCAACTTCAAAGACTGCAGCACCAATTCGGCCTGCGAGTAGGCATCCTGCACCCAGGCAGTACCAACGTTGGGAGCACCATCGTGCAGCACCGTATCCGCCTTCCAATGTTTCAGATGTTGTCGGAGCGTAGCGCGACATTTATCAGTCGTAATATCACTCTGGAAGGTAATAGCTCGGGGGATGGGCTTGATCGGAGCAAGATCGACACCGACAATGATACTCTGATTCGGCATACACTCGGCAGCAACTTGACACCACGACTATGAAGCTTGTTAGATTGAACGGTGGTGCGTAAGACAAGTGCACGGGCAAGAATCGACTTACACCGGGCGCAGCGCAAAGATCGATAAGGACCTTGCTCTTTTCCAAGAACCCATATTTCTTGTTCAGCTGAACCAGCTTGAACGCAGCTCTCGCTCGGTATCCCTTCTCCTTCGCCAAGTGATACCACTTATCCAAACGACCTTTACCATGCTGCGAATCGTCAGTATGGGTCACTTTATGCGCATCAAATTTTGTGTCTCCAGGCACATACCTTTTTCTGGACCGCCATGGTGAGGGATTGGGAGTCAAAACCGACTCAACAATTCCCAGAGGTACCAAAAAAGAATGGTACAAGAAGAAAGACCAAAGGACGAGGGCCTAAGGTACGGTGTCTGTTGTGTTTTAACAGGAACAAACGAAGCGGGAAGGAGAAAAAAAAAGTTATCAATGGAGCCAGGCCCGGCTCCACTTTTTGCCCGAAATAATTTTTTTCCTTTTCGGTCCAGGCGGTGGTAGACGGCAGAACTTATCCACCGCCTCAGGCACCCACAACCCCAGCCTGAGGCCAGACAGACCACCATGTGACGTGATGCCCGATGACATAATCCTCGACAACTCAGGCAATCAAAGGAATGTGGCGGACTAACGAATGACGCTGTTCTTTATTGCAAGAGATCCCCTCGTCAATCTACTTGGATTGATCCTCCTCTGGTCTCTGGTAATGTCCATCTCGATACTTCCATGGCGCCAGCGGGACCTCGCAAGAGAGTGAAGCTCACCCCACCAGGCGCGGCCGAGCAATCTGGTCCGTCGGCGAACGACGGGGCTGCTGGTCTCTCTCCCAATAGAGAGCGATCGGGCTCGCAGAGGCAGGGAACAACCGGTGTGGTAAGTCTACGTCTCCATTATCTTCGGAAATGTAGTTGTTCTGGCTGTCTAGTGTTTGCCCCCCCGTACATTTCCAACGGGCTTACTGACGACGTGTTTTGTTGGTTCGATAGAGCTGGAATCCAGTTATCTGGCCGGCTGCCTCCAGATCGTCCAAGGCGGCCCCCGTTACCGAGGTTGCCCGTGAGAGCATCTCAGCCGACCACAACCATACACCGTCCAAGACTCCGTCTGCATCAACTCGCAAGCGGGTCTCTCCCAAACCAGATCGCCATATCCCGTATCAACTGACGAGAAAAGCGGGCGCGTCTAGCAGATCTCTACCCGCAACCACCACGACAACCAGGATCAACATTGCCTCCGACGGTTCTGCGTCTACCCCCGAGCTCAAGACAGACCCGGATCGCGCAACGACAGAGACACCTGATAAGGAAGAGCCAACGGGCAAGAACGAAAACGCTCAAAGTGATGATCAACACGAGGTGAAACCCACGGCCGAGACGTCGAATGTAAATGTGAGCCCGGAAGGCGAGGTGCAAACCAGTGCGTCGACTGCACCGGCTCAACCGAGTGGGTGGTTTTCGTGGTTTTATGGTTCACCATCAACCGATAACGCAACCCAAGAGAACTCCGTGACGACAGAAGATCCGCCCGCCAAAGATTCATCGCATCCCGCCCCCGCAGAATCAGTTCCGAAAGAGGAGGAAGGGGCAGACAAGACGTCGGCTGGACAGGATCCAGCAGGCCAGGACGCAACACCAGAGGTGTCTGAGATATCGGAGAATACTCAAAAACGGTCTTGGTTACAGATGTGGTACGGGACGTCTTCCACCAAAGGGCAAGACAAGGCCCCAAGCGAGGCCCCGAGCCCAGCTGCCAGCCAGGCCCCAAGTCAGACTCCGAGCGTGGCACCAAGTGAACATCCAAATGCTACAGAGGAGTCTGCGCCTGCTGAAAATGCGCCAGCGTCAATCCATCACGACCTGGATAAAACCGGCCTGTCGGACGGGTCAACAACGCCCAATAGAAATTCCAAATCATCTGGCTGGTCCTTATGGTTCCGCGACTCATCCAAAGACACAAAGAATGTAGGCACGGATACACCACCCGCACAGGCGGTGGAAGCACACATGAACCAAGATTCTTCGATCCAGACGGCAAAAGTTGACACCGAATCCGAACCAGAGCAAAAGACGACGGTAGCAAAGAAAGGGGGAGTCAAGCTCAAATCTCTCAAGAGCAGCTCTAGCTCTGCGCTCCCGGATAAAACCACACCAGTGGAACCGGTTCCCGCAACCCCAGTGCCAAGTGCACCAGAGACTGGTGCTTCTAAACAATTACAGAAGGCATTGACAAACCAGGTTCTGCCGCTTTTCAAAGATACCTTTCCCTGGCAAGAACGGCCCTCCCTGATCCAGACGATTGGACGCTTTCTGCATTACAGTAAGGAGCCAAATAATAGCCACGCCTATGCGATCCGGGACCCGCCGCGTATCAAAAGGGCGTTGGCCATAGGGGTACACGGATATTTCCCGGCACCGCTGATACGGAGCGTGCTCGGGCAACCCACCGGAACGTCGATCAGGTTCTCGAACATGGCGGCGGATTCCATTCGCAAATGGACAGAAGACCACGGCTATCAGTGTGATATTGAAAAGATAGCTTTAGAAGGTGAAGGCCGCATCGCTGAGCGTGTGGACCTTCTGTGGAAGCTTCTTCTGAACTGGATGGAAGAGATTCGGAATGCCGATTTCATCCTAGTCGCAAGCCACAGCCAGGGCGTGCCAGTGGCTATTATATTAGTCGCAAAGCTCATTGCTTTTGGCTGTCTCAACGCTGCTCGGGTGGGTATCTGTGCCATGGCTGGTGTGAATCTGGGGCCCTTCGCCGACTATCGATCGCGATGGATCAGTGGGTCTGCCGGAGAACTGTTCGAGTTTGCTTTGCCCTACAGTCAGGTTTCGAAGGACTATGAGTCGGCATTGAGGAATTGCCTCAACTTTGGCGTCCGAATCTCCTACGTTGGCAGTATCGACGACCAGCTGGTTTCGTTAGAGGTAAGACACGCATTTTCGAAGACAACAAGTACCAGGCTAACAGGGGCCAGTCATCTCTTTTCTCACCAGTGACTCATCCCTACGTATACCGGGCTGTGTTTGTCGACGGAAGGGTCCACGCGCCAAGTTTGTAAGTCCAGCAACCTCCCTCATCTATATACCCACGGTCGAGCCCCTAACAACCACCCCAGCCTCTCACACCTCATCGGTTTCGCCCTCAAACTCCGCAACCTAGGCATCTCCGACCACGGCCTAATCCGGGAGCTGAGCTCCCCACTAGCCGGAAGTCTATACTCAGGAGATGGCCATTCGCGTCTATACGACGACCAGGCAGTCTACCGGTACGCCCACCCCCACCCATCATTTGTTTCAACTTACCCCACAACCAAAAATCTAACTAACAACCCAATCGAACAGACTAGCCATAGAATTCGCCCTCGAAACATCAACCGTCACAAACGCCACACTGCACATTAAACGAAGCCACCCCGCCTCGGCCGCAAACCCCTACATCCTCCCTTTCGCCATGCGCGGCCTCCTCGAAGAGGAATACGTGCGGCGCGAGCTGTACGACGAGACGACGGAATTGCTGAGGCAGTTCGACGACTGGAAGCCGACTACCAAGGTGTTGAAGGATGTTAAGTTTCGGTTGGAGGGGATCCGGTCGAAGCTTTGACCTGCTTAGCTTTTCTAGAAGACGAATTTAGATAAAGTCACCTGGTTGGTTGTTTTCTTCTTTCTCTTTCTCTTTCTTTCTCTCTCTCTTTTTCTCTTTCGGACGTATCCACTTAGATCCATGTTTTGCTGGGTTTTCCTTTCCCTCTTTTAGAGAGACCTGTACATAAACCAAGACAGCAGGGTGGAGTTTGTTTGTCTGTTCGAATGATACTACTGTGCCTAACTCCCACTGCCAGTGCACCCTACAGCGAGGGGCCTCTAAAACTGCCTATCATCATTTCGGTAGAAATATATTAGTGCAACCCAGCTACTGTAGTGCTAGCATGGTACAAATAATGTCCCATATGCCCATAAACGTATATCCTATTGAGAGATAAACTTATATAGTATATGATATAACCACTGATATTGATCCTTAATCAGACCAGATCAGGGGAACAGAGACAAGAAAAGAAAAGATAAGATCACTTTGCTCCTAAGTCCTAAGTTTGGAATCAATATGAAAGAAAAACCACCGACCAAGTTTACCCTTCCCTTCCTAGATCCCGCTCTCAATGCTAGACAGACACCAGATGATTTATTGCAGAACAGAAAACAAAGAAAAAGAAGAGCCATTATTGTGGGGAGTAGAGAAGAGGTGAAGAAGAAAAGAAAAATAATCAAAGAGTGTGAGGGGAATCTACGCTTGGTAAAACGCCGTATGATATGCACCTTCAATTTCGTCTGTCAACGCATTTCAGTTAGTAATGTTCTACAGAAAGGATCTAGGAAGGTCAGAAGGGACGTACCTCTCATGCCATCCAATGCCTCGAATGCAATTGCGTAATTGGAAACGCTAGCAATGATGCGTTCTAATCCTTGCCGCAGCTCCTTGAGAAGTCTCTCTGATGGACTGCTAGAGTTGCTGGTTGTGAGTTCTGGGGGGGACAACTGCCTCTCGACGCGGGCCTTGTAGAAGACCATCAGCATCGCGTAGCTTCCTTGCATCAAGCAGCAAGCGAACGAGGGCATTGTGCGCGGTGGCTGGCCTGCCGGAAGAATATGCTGCAACCCTTGTTGGTCGTCGTGCCCGTCGTAGACCGGCTGTGGGAAAGGAAGGCTTTGGAACATGCGGGAAAGTAAGATCGCGGATTTAAGGCAGACTCTGGCGGAATATTGGCTGGTGAAGGGGAACCCGCTGGAGAAGGAATACTGCGAGACTGGTTGGTAATCAGAGGACGTGGAGGAGTTCGATGATGCCGATTGCTCGCTAGACGAAGATGCCTGAAACGAGTCTAGGCTGCTGCACGGGCAGGAGATGGTTGAAATCCCCTCTTCAGCCTTGCATGCTTTTGTAGTCTTGGCAGGCGCTGAATTATTATTGGCATTAGCCGCGGTAAGATCGCAATGCTTCTTAATGAATATAGGGATGTCGGAAAATGCCCTGAACCGGTGAATCTTGATCTGGGAACTAGAGACGAAAGTCAGCAATGTATTCAACCGTTGTTTTGATAACGCTCACCTGCATATTTTGATCCGAGAGATGGAACGGATACTCTGGGCCGTGGTGTATTCCATGTCGTCACTACAATTGACCGGCTGGGGTGCTATGGGAAGTAAGTTGGACTGCGCTAATGCGGTACTAGCCCAGGAGTCGAGCTGCCGCATTCTTTCATATATGTAATGCATATTGGTCCTAGTTCCAATGCACTTGTTCAAGTCGATGACGAATTGTGTCGCCGACACTAATACTTGCTGAGCTTGCATTAGGACGGACCAGCCCTAAAATGGAGATGAAACATTGGTTTTAGTTCGATGTATCCACGTAGAAGAGACGAGTATAGCACTCACGTCCGGGTCTGTCGAGAACCGAGGATACGGTGTGACAAACTGAGGGTCGTTTGCAATAATAGAGAGAGGCTAGATTCCCAGAAATGTTAGTCCCCCCGCCCTGAGCAACTTTGGGCATGGAAGCGTGAAGACCAAAGATAGACTTACCGTGGTACTGACGATAGAACCTTGAAGAACGCAGTAGTACTGTGACTGATCAGCTGGTGCACCGATAGCGACCGTGAAGTGTGGACCTACCGTCATCCACCAAGCTCTTCGTCGGGCTTCCGCAAAGTCATCGTGCTCTTCGCCTAAGGCATGGAGATTCATGTCCAGGGCTATCGCTAATGCCTGGCCCGAGCGGTATCTCATCTTGAGAAGATTTCCGCGTTGGGTGTACTCGTATATCGACAGGATTAGTAATGCCAGGACTGCCTCCAGTATTACGGGCGTCCGTGGGTGAAAAGCATCTCGGCCGATCTGGGGTCGGCCGTTCGATAGTGCTTGAGCAGGGTCTGTCGACGAATCCTGCAGCTCGCAATCGGATTCGACCTTGGCCGTGGCCAATTGGGCGAATGCATGGGCGTATGTCCGGCGTCGGGTCACCGAAACAGGGGATGACGGATCGGGATCTTGTGGATGAGGCACGAGGGCCAGGATAGCCGAGATAGCCAGACTCAACGGTGAGCATGGCCGGTACACCAGGATCGGCTCTTCTGAGGGTGATTCGGAGTAAGAGCCGACGCACTCCACGGGCCTGTCCGGACCAGGCAGGGTTTCTCGGGGTGGTAAGAGTGGGAAATAGAGGTGGATGAAAGTATAGTAGGCGTTCAGTCTAGCCTGACGTTAGAACGATCCAGTGTACGTTGCTAGGACTAGAGATCACCCACATTTCGGATTCACTTGCGTACGTCCTCACCCAGGCATTTGAGGACACGTTTGAGGGCGATGGAGTCGGTCCCATCTGAACATGGGCACAGCTTCCATCATTCTGGACAAAGAAATTGGCGAACATGGAGTGAACATCCGAGGAAAAATCCAAGCTTCTCAACCCAGCTCCGGGCAGTGAAAGCACATCGATCTGACCAAACATCCCGGATGCTGCCAGGGAGAGGTTAGCGACACGATGACTTCAAGGTGTAGAACATTTTCTGTTCACGTACGGTCATCAAAACTCGAGGCCGACACGATCGCTGGGTCTTGGATCTCATGTTGTCGAGTCCCATCTTCTGGGGAAAACGAAGCCTTCTTTTTCTTTCTGGGGCCACCGCGCTTACTCGGCAGATACGAGCATTTTTTCTTCTTACTAAGACACTTTGATGAATGCGATCGTATCAGCATGGGCAATTTGGATGCGCGGATGGGAAGAAGTCCGGTATGGCATTCGGTGCATTCGGTGGCTTGGAACATCGCAACCGCCCCTCCCTCCCCTCTTTTCCCTCCCTCCCCTAAAAGAGGGGGAGATAAAATAGAAGACAAATGAAGAATTGAATGTGATTCCAGGAGAAAAGAAAAATAGATTTTGGACCTACATTAGAACAAGGATCTTGTCCATCGCAACGAGTTCTCGAGGCCCGACTATGGCAAGAATTAGCGGACAAGCATTGAAAGACGGTCGGTATGTATTGTCCGGAGTTAACGAGAATAAAAAAGACAAGACCAGGAAATCAAAACAAAGAGAAAAAAGACAAGCTGAAACAGATTGATTTCCCTTACCAAGTCAAACAAGCTACTTTGACGGGCGGCTTCGCGAACTTCTTTCGCACCACGCCGGGTCTTGACAGCTGGGGCTGTGTAACTCCATTGTCATGGGCGTGAGGTATGTCTTCGAGAACCATTTTTGCTCCAGTCATAGTATAGTATGGTATGTAAGTGGTCGTCTCGAAATGGTCTCGGCAACAGTCAATTATGCAGCCTCAACAGGAAAGCGAGGTTCCATCATCCACCGGGATCTTATGTTAAGTTATTCTTGTCGGATCCGCATCACTACGGGGCGCAGAAAAGAAGATGGGAGGAGATGAATCGGTCCGACGCGATCGAACCGGACCGTATGGATCCCCCTTAAGCAAAGGCAAAAAAAAAAGCCCAGATTTCCCGGAAGACCAATAATGGCGTGGGCTGACAATGACCACCCTAAGTACTCTGTACCCCTTCAGTTAATAAATATTATCCTTTTGCAGTAGTCGCGTCGCAAAAGAAGTGAGAGAGATGGGACGACAGCTGGGGGTTCAGCACCTGGGGCTTAATCATCCATAGCCAATGAAGCAAATCCCGAACCGTGGGAGTCTCGGGATTTGACTTTTGGCCTTTTGGAGAAAAAAGTCAAAGCCAATGTGGCGTAGACTGGACGATGATTAGTCAAAAAAAAAAAAAAAAAAAACTGGGACCTGGGGGAGGCGCTGGGATCGAATAGTATGTGGGCGATCTATGCACGATGGACATCAAGTCTCAACAATAGAATAGAATCACGATGATATGATTCAGATAAAAAAAAGGAGAAAAAGGAGATGTCAGCAGATATGCAGGACGATCACTCCATGCCAGTCCGTACTTTGTCACAGGGAGGAGGATGAGGATCATTCGATGTGGATGGGATGAATCAAGCAGGAGAAAGTGGAGCCGGATGAAGAGTTGAAGATGCCTTAGTGTTCCATACCTGAGGCACCACAAAGTACATACACATTATGCACTGGATGCTTTGTGCATAACTGGCCTGTCGTTGATTACCGGATACGGTAAGTGTCTTACGAGGTACAGTACAGACAGGAGGAAAGCAGTGAGTCAGTAGGGAAGTAAGAAGTAAGGAGTTCGTACAGAGTACATTTTCTGACTATTTTCTACCAGGGAGAGCTCCACGTGATACGATCTTCGTCCATGTTGAGGTCACCCCCTTCTTGACGACGACCGTTCCAAGACCAGCGACGAGCTTCAGCGACGAGCTTCCTAGGGACCCGAGATCGTTCCACGAATATCATTAATTGTTGCGACATATCAGAATCTCGGAACTCGCGTGGTCCCATCGAATGTCTGTTCCCAGATATGGAAGGAAGAAGCATGCCTGAGGGTCGATTCAGGAACGATCGGAGTCCGTGGGTATTCATCCCTTGAGATATGCATATGCTAGTATGGTCTGATCGTTCAAGAATGACAGACACTCGGCAGTCAAGCAAAGCAAATGATCGGCATTGACCGTCTCCGGGAGAAAGACGAGAAGGAAAAGAAAACCAGACAATTTGCCTCTGGATGGATGTCTTGGGATGACACGAACGTCTGGTTCGAAGGATTTGTGCCCTGTAGGGGGCGCGTTTGAGAACCTTATCCTCCATGGGCTCAGACAAAAAAAGAAAGAAAAAAGAAAAAAAGAAAAACGAGATGTGCATGCCTCAACGAGGTATTTGGAATGCTGTCAAAAGTACCATGACTGATATCTTGCTCTTACTCTTTGTTCCTTCGGAAAATTGTCGTGGACAGTACCCAATCGAGATCTCCAAAGACGGACAATAACGTCGAGCAAAATCTCAAAAATGGTATCTACCCCTACCAGATGCGACTCATTCCATGGAACCCATGAGACAACTGCCGTATAGCGCTCAGGCGACAAACTATGCTTTTCGGAAAGTATACTGGTCAGATATGGAGTGGAACGGGCCCTAATTGGTGTGGAAAAACCCTATCTCAAGAGATACAGTGGGGTTTCTGTCACTGAATCAGGCAATTGGAGCTACTCCACTGGTTCGGTCCCTCCCCTCCCTTTCCCACTGCATATCGAGGATGCCGATCCACTAGCCTCAGGTCCCATTGTTCGCCCCGTTAATCCTTGATCCCTTCGCGGGCAGCAACTCCATATCATACTATCGAGGATCTCTGGAGGAGAGCCCCCGTGCGTGATTTTAGCTGTCGATAATTTGGCATCTGAAGTGGGTGATTCGGCCGCTAACGTTAGGATCCACTCTGCATTGCTGGTTTTCATCAACTGCGCGTCTGCCCAGGAAAGGAAAACGAAGGTCGGCAAAGTCGAGCTGTCGATGACTCGATACTACGCTGGGTTGATGTGGGTAAAACTAGACTGGGCATCATACGCCGTCCCGGCCCACCCAAACCCATGTATCCCTTCGATAGAGCTTGAACTAGCTCGCTGGTCCATATTAAATATCTAGATTGCATGCATAAGTCTAGACCCTTACTATTGTCACTGTACATAGAAAGGGGGTAACGCAGGAAGGAAGCCAACCTGGGTCAGCTTGGCCGAGGAGGAAGCTTGCGGAGTTTAATTCCGGAAGGGTCCCTGACGCTGTCCCAGATACTGGCCGGCACCGTCGATGGCAGCTTATGCCCCTTGAGCTGCTGATCAATCAACCACATCCCCACCACAAATTCCTCCCGTGTCAGGAGCCCAATGTCCTGCCGGTCCACTAGGTCCCAGATCTCCTGCAGGGTGCGACGTGGCAGGCGGCTGCGTGACCAGATATCGCGGACGATCACATTCGCCACCATCTCGGAGGCGTCGGGTGGATATCGGTCACTGCTGCCCATCTGCTCCTTTGCAGGGATTAGCAGTCCCTTGTTGGCGGCCCAGACGCCCTCGTATCGCCTGCGTTCTTTCTCTGTCACCTCGCCGCGCCATTTTTTGCGGTCGCCTTCGTGGTGTTTGTGGGGGTGCTTGCGGATGAAGTGTGGTTTGTGAGGATGGCGATGATGGCTGTGCTCGTCATTCTCCTCGTCGAGGCCATCGCTGCGAAGGGTCTTCCGTAGACTGCTTGCAGGGCTCGCGGGAGTGGAGCGATCTCTTTGGCCCGGGGCATGTAAATGTAAGACAGGCCGAGCCCCTGGTCGGCGTTGTGGGGGCGGCGCCGGGGGTACTTTCCGCGCCTGCGAATGCCTTGCCGCCAGCGATGAGGCCACGATCGCGTCAGACAGGGCTTCTTCGTCCATGACCTTCGATTGCTCGGGTAAGCTCGCACTGCTCAGGTTGCTACGTGGCTGGCGGTACGGCGACCCAGAGCTGGGGCTAGTTGATCGGTCTGATCCACTTTCATTCAAAAGATGTCGGTGGCTTCGCACGTCGACTTTAGGCGTTGACGAGATAGGCGGCCGAGGAGGTAATGCTGGTGCCTTTTCCTCTGGCGGACCAGAGACATCCTTCGAGCGGACGACACCTCTTTGGCTGACTGGATCTTCTGCAGGGCCGCGGGACTCATCGGGGCGGTTGTTGCTGGTCGTTGAGGGAGCTGAAATTGGCGTCTTTGGAAACGGCCGTTCTTTTCGAGGAATTGGCGGAGCGGGACGGGACTTGTTCGCAGCAATTTGTGTGGCATCCACGAGTGACTTAGGTGACGGCTTGCGCGGAGGAATTGGCTTGTTTCTGAGTGGTAGCTCCTCGCCATTCGCAAAACTATTCGCAGTAGGATCGACTTTTGCTGGTCTATCTTGCATTGATTCAGGCGACGGTGAAATTCGGTCAAGATGACTATCATTTGGGGGCAGACGTGTCTTTTCCCGCTCCTGCGCGGCATTCTTGGCCACACGTGCGGCGGTCTTCTCAGCCTGGGAACTCCCTAGGGCAAAACGAGCGGCAATTTGCTCGGTTGTGCCCGGCGTGGATGGCCGTGAACTCCCACGGGAGTCGTTCAAGTGTGACTGGGAAGCGAACAGCCCAATCTTGTCCTTGACCGAGCCCGCTTCAGGGGTCGGTTCCGATTCAGGATCGGGATGGGACGCTGGCTCGGGACGGGAGTAGCCGGCATGATGTGTCGTCGTCCCGGGCTTCTGACCGGTGGCCGGCCGTTCATCTCGAGAATGTGACACCGGGAAGGCTGCAGTAGCCCCTTGAATGGCTGTCACGGTGTTTTGAACATGGTTACGGGCGGAATTGGGCGGTGCTCGATGGTTAATAGCGGGTATCGGAGACGCCATTCATGGGACCCGCCTTCAAGGGGTAGCTGTAGAGCAAATTTCAAACAAGGTCGACCTGAATATGCAGAAATCCTGGAAACCCAACTATCTGAAGAAGACTTCAACCAAGAAATGTACCGGTTAGGACCACAGATGGCATGGATGTGGTCAGTTTTATCGTACTCCGGAGCAAGAACGATGATGTTGTCGACGTAGCTTGGGGGGTCCCTGCTGAGGTAATCACGAATGCTTTGATCATCAAATTCTAGAACATCTTCATGAACGGATATATCATTGAAACGACATCCGTCCACTGGAAATCATGTCAGAAGTATGTACTTGTCAATCGCATGACTGGATCTGATGAAACACAAATCAAACTATAATCCCGAAATCACGAGGAAACACCTCAGGCCATCAACCACCATTGGGATTGAAATTAACCGACCGCGGGCCCTGGCAAATAATGCGGAGACCCCGAGCCAATCTCGACCCTCCGCAATATGCCGGTACTTTCCAGTCAAACTGCGATCCATCTTCCCCGCTTCTTCATCTCGCCTACGATGGCAGTCGTTCAAGGTTTGCTCATTTGTTGATTGGCACGAGTGGGTCGAAGACGCTTGGTCGACCGTTTGATTTCTGTCTCTTATACTCTTTCTCCAAGCTCCAAGGATGTTGCCTCAGTCTGGCGTTAAAAATTAATGCTTGCGTGTATGTTGCAATTAGCACGTGAAGCTAAACTCTTTTACACGGTGTCCAAGATTCCAACCCCCCGTGAGGCGTCATGTCACCCTGGAAAGATAGGAATAGCCAAGGTAAGCGCGCAGGCGATATACACTCGTTGAAAACACCCACCGATCCAGAGATTGTCGCGAGGAATTGGGATTGAAGAGGAACTAAGTGATGCCAGACATCCCCGGTCACCATGAGGTGGATAGCGCATCGACGAGGGACCACAGCAACGACTCTCAAGAGGAGCGATCAACCCACACGGGTGACAACCAACCCCGATGTTCGATATGCCACAGTACTTTCAGACGCCCGGAACATCTAAAACGGCATTTCCGCAGTCATACAAAAGAGAAGCCGTTCAAATGCGCACGGTGTGGTCGTTACTTTTCTCGGACGTATGTATATGGAGGCTTTTTGCATTGCTGCCTTTCTCGTTTTGACCGATCGACGTTATATCAACAAATCACTGAACATCGGCTAGGGATACGCTGCATCGTCATGAACTGAGCCACCATTCTCTTGGAATTAAAGGTACCGAGGGACACGCACACCGGATTACAGTGAAAACATTT
The DNA here is from genome assembly GCA_002850765.1 of Aspergillus taichungensis. Classification (NCBI taxonomy): domain Eukaryota; kingdom Fungi; phylum Ascomycota; class Eurotiomycetes; order Eurotiales; family Aspergillaceae; genus Aspergillus; species Aspergillus taichungensis. The sequence goes on from KZ559617.1 coordinate 59,556, forward strand.
CGCGCATGCTTCAAATGTGCAGTGGCACGAGTTCGGTGCAGCGGTGGTATGCCGTGCGGTCGATGCGAAAACCGGTCGCTTGAATGCCAGTATCCGACGGAGCGACGCTCCAAGACCAAAGGGCAGAAAGAATCATCTTCCAACGCTTCTCCAGTGCTCGACGGCGCATTGAATACTTCGTCATTTCTTCTGGACCCACCGCCATTGGCAGATGACGTTGATGCCAACTTGAAGCCGTCAGATGGGCCAGTCATGTCTCGGACTTCGAACTTCGGCATGACTCAGGCTCAGGTTCAATTGCCCGGACGGAGTGTATCGGATGCGTTTTCAGGCTCTTCGAACAATTTGAATGTCCACAATGTCCTTCCGGGCCCGCATGATGACGTTCGTGAGACGGGGGCTTCGCATACACCTAATGCCAACCGAATCGGGACTGCAGTGTATCCGTCGTTCCGTTCATATGATATGCAAAACCAACCCCACGCCTATCCTGGAGTTCCCACTTCAGACATACGGAACACTCGCCCTCATGATGACGGGTTTCCTGTTGATAGTTTTACGAAGTCCCAACCCCGGGAAAGGGCCGAAAACAAAATTGCTTTGGGGACGACAGTGTCAGGTTTGCAGCAGACCTCGTTGGGCTCGGACGAGCCAAATTTTTCTACCATCAACTGGCTCTCCAATGACATGTACCAAAATGAGACAAACAGAAAAGCTCTTCGATCCAATGCTCTGGCCCAGGGCCCTCAGACAGGAGGTTCTCTGAGTCAAACGGTTTGGCTTCCTCCAGTCGTCGGTACGGGTCCAATCGAACCATCACTGGATAAAAGCATCTGTCAAGAGCCACATAGGGGTTCGTCGACAAGTGGGAACCTGAAAACCCCCGATAATTTCGCCCAGAATGGCACTCAACCTCCTGTACAGTCATCCGCAAAACGGTCGACTGATGATTGTATGGGTGATGCTCGGCCTCCTTCTAAGTACAATCGGACACAGAGCCTTTCGTCCAAACAACCCGCAAGTTCTGGTGGGGTTTTTTCATGGCCGGGAGAAGAGAATGCGGATGGTCGCTTTTCCTTCCCCGCCATACATAAGATTCAACATACTTCCGACGAACAAAGCGTCATTGACTTTCCCATCGAGCCATCGACATATGACAGCATCTACAGGTCTTTTGTCCAGCTATGTTGCGCCGATAGCCTCTTTTATTCCAAATTTGATTCGACCGACTTCCTTCCGGCGAATGCCTTATCAAGTTTCATCCGTGTTTATTTTGAAGCGTTCCAGCCAATATACCCCATTTTTCACGCCCCTACATACAATCCAAACAACACTCATTGGTCAGTCATACTGGCCATATCAGCCATAGGCTGCCAGACTTCAGGCTTTCATGAATGTACTGCAGCAATGAACGAATTTCTTCGAAGAGCTATAGCCGTCGAGGTAAACCGTGCTCAACCGCCAATGCAAGGTTTTCTGTACTAATTTTAACAGAGGGAGAGATACCGTTCAGAGCAAACGCCTCTATGGCTTCTTCAGGCAATGATGCTGAATTGTGTCGGGCTGGCCTATGGTGCAAATGAGAAAACAAGAGCATCTGCACTCAACAGCTTTGGCGACCTGGTAACTCTCGTGAGTCGTGAACGACTCTTATATTCCGTGAGCAGACCGAACACCACTGGTGGTGAAGATACACACGATACTCAATGGAGTTTATGGATTGAGGATGAAGTGAAGCGACGAACCGCGTATTTTGTATGGGTATGGAACTCCTCGAGGATCTGCGCTCATTCACATTATTGATAATTATTAGCTTTTGGATTGCACGCTCGCCTATCATTTTGATAGTCGCCCGTCGCTGTCCTTGGAGGATGGCCAGGCTGCGCTCCCATCTCATGAAAGCCTCTGGCAGGCGAAATCGGCTGGGACTTGGAAGCAGCTTGTCGAAAACCCACCTGGTAACTTGTCTCCAAAAAACATCGCGCGCGCTCTCCTAATATGGTTGATAGGTCCGGTAGGCGTGTCACTTTACGACGCTGTACTGATCATGTACATCGAAAAGCGACTAGTGCCTGGTATCGGCGATTTCACCAGCATACTACTTACCCACGCCCTCAATCAGCGAACGTGGGAGGTGGGGGATTATTTTCGTCGTCCACTATCCTTCTGGGGCCCAACCGCAAAGAAGCAATCTCGGGACGCAGCGATTCCTTCAAGCTCTATCTGGCTCCCAGGCATTCCGTCATATTCCAAATGGCGCAATAGTGCGTGCGACTGTCTGGATATCCTCCAGTGGATGGTCAACGGCACAAAAGCACCAGGCCCCGAGCATCCAATATTCTTACATCTGCACACGGCGCGAATCGTTCTGCTCACCCCGTTCCGTGAAATCCGATCGCTAGCGACCTCTATCGTGACGGGCCAGATCGGGTGGACTCAACGCCAGCAGTCCATCGAGTGGCATTACATTCTCCGTTGGATACAGCACGATCAGTACAAGGCCCGTTTAGCGATTGTCCACGCGGGCTCTTGCCTGTCGCATGTCCGAAGCCATTCGACGAATGCGTTCCACGAGCCGGTGGCTGCTTTCCTCTCTATTCTCACTCTATGGGCCTACGGCATGTGTCGCCCCCAGGCATTCAATGAGCCCACCTTGACTGTGGAACCTACCTCTCGTCAGACAACCAAGCCAAGCTATATCCATCTCGACCATCCCTGTGACGACGAGCTAGTTCAATCTTTTGTACGGGATGGCCAGGCCATGAGCGGAATTGTGACGGGTGCTGGGGATATATGTGGTCCTCATGGGCCCAAGGAAGTACTTCGTGCTGGCTGCAAGCTTCTCTCGGATCTTAATTCGTGGGGAATCTCATGGCGCTTGATTGCAACTCTGACCAAGCTTGCTGAGTTGATGCTTTGAGGTCATCATATGGACATGTACTAGATGAGAATTCTGTAGTATATATATAGTATATACATGGCATAATAAAGCCTGGACATCTGAAAATCAATTGGCATGGCTACATATAAGGTGCGAAATGATCGCTGGGTTGATCGTTATTACTAGGTAGTTACTATGGGGTACTACGTAGTAGATAATCAGGCAGATAGATGTGATGTCACATGTTCCAGGCTCCGCTATCTTATCGGCGCTGCAGCCTAGTCCCGCGTCCATTTAAACACGCGAGCAACGCAGCTGTCAGACAACAACCCCAATGATCTGGGAGATAGATTTTGAACAAGATGGACTCCGATGAGGTTATGGATAAAGATGGCCGGGCAGGCCTCGTTATGGAACAAGGCGACTCGGATCCCGACGAAAAGTGAGCATCCCGTCATTTACACATACATATAGCTTACTGACGACTAGATGCTTTTGTTCATCTACAGGTATCCAAACAGACCACGGAACAATCAACCAACGCTGCCTTTCCATGAGCTCTTCCAAACTCTCTTCGACCCGCTCAGCGAGATTAAGAAGAAACCAGCCGGCGCCGTCGCAGGGCGTCGCAAACTCGGGCCGCACGGCCAGTCCAGCGCGAATCTGAACACCTTCGAACGCCGCCGCGATGTGATCGAGCGGTTCATCTCGCGGTGGCGGAAAGAGGTCGGCGACGACATCTACCCTGCATTTCGTCTGATTCTGCCCGACAAGGATCGGGACCGAGCAATGTACGGAATCAAGGAAAAGGTGATCGGGAAGATGCTGGTCAAGATCATGAAGATCGACAAGAACTCCGAGGACGGGTTTAACTTGCTGAACTGGAAGCTCCCCGGGCAAGCAGGGGCGTCTAGCATGGCGGGGGATTTTGCCGGCCGGTGCTACGATGTGCTCTCAAAGCGGCCGATGCGCACGGAGGTGGGAGACATGAGCATCGAGGAGGTGAACGGGAAGCTTGATCAGCTTGCGGCGGCAACGAAGGAAGACGAGCAGCTGCCGATTATGGCGGAGTTTTACAGACGCATGAGCCCCGAGGAGCTCATGTGGCTGATCCGGATCATCCTCCGGCAGATGAAGGTCGGGGCGACGGAGCGGACTCTTTTCAACGTCTGGCATCCGGATGCGGAGAGCTTGTACAACATATCCAGTAGCCTCCGGCGGGTCTGCTGGGAGCTGTATGATCCTAATATTCGGCTGGAGGACGAGGATAGGGGGATCTCGCTGATGCAGTGCTACCAGCCGCAGTTGGCGCAGTTTCAGATGCATTCGCTGGATCGAATGATAAGTCGCATGAAAGTGACCGAGGACGATCCGGTGTTTTGGATCGAGGAGAAGTTGGACGGAGAGCGGATGCAGCTCCACATGGAGACCGACGAGTCGGTGCCAGGAGGGAGGAGATTCCGCTTCTGGTCGAGGAAGGCCAAGGACTATACGTATCTCTACGGGAATGGCGTTCAAGACGAGAACGGCTCGCTGACGAGACATCTCGACGACGCGTTTGTTGACGGTGTCCAAAGCCTCATCCTCGACGGTGAAATGATCACCTGGGATCCCGAGCAAAATGCGCCGGCGCCGTTCGGCACGCTTAAGACGGCTGCCCTAGCTGAACAGCGGAATCCGTTCTCGAACGGCACTCGGCCGTTGCATCGAATTTTTGACATTCTCTACCTTAACGGGCGAGACCTGACAAGGTATACCCTCCGTGACCGGCGAAATGCGCTGCAGAAGAGCATTAAGCCCGTCCACCGCCGATTTGAGATCCATCCCTACGAAGAAGCGACGGGAAAAGCCGAGGTGGAGGCGTCCCTTCGGAGGGTCGTCGCAGAGGCGTCTGAAGGGCTGGTGCTGAAGAACCCCAGGTCCCCCTACCGTCTGAACGAAAGACATGACGACTGGATGAAAGTCAAACCGGAATATATGACCGAGTTTGGGGAGTCACTCGACCTGGTGGTGATCGGAGGATACTACGGGTCTGGCCACCGCGGCGGCGGCCTAGCAAGCTTCTTGTGTGGACTGAGGGCAGACAATTCCTCTTCTTCACAGAACCCAGGCGAAACGAAATGCTATTCCTTTTGCAAGGTGGGAGGTGGCTTCAATGCAGCCGATTACGCAAATATCCGACACCACACAGATGGCAAATGGCACGATTGGAATCCCAAGAAGCCCCCCACGACATACATAGAGCTGGCCGGCGGGGACGCTCAGCATGAACGTCCAGACATGTGGATCAAGCCTGAAGACTCGGTAGTTCTATGCGTGAAAGCGGCCTCTGTTTCTGTCAGCGACCAGTTCCGGCTTGGACTGACACTGCGTTTCCCGCGATTCAAGCGACTTCGAATGGACAAGGACTGGAAGAGCGCGTTGTCCGTGCAGGAGTTTCTTGATCTGAAATCAAGCGTGGAGGAGGACCGAAAGAATCAGGAGTTCAACGTCGACGATTCCCGCAGGAAACGGGTTAAACGGTCGACCAAGAAACCCCTGACCATCGCAGGGTACGATGAGAATGCAGAGGCCAAGTATGCTGGACCATCTGGGCATATCTTTGACGGGCTCAATTTCTGTACGTTGACTCTGCACTTGCTAGTTCAAGTCATGCGTTCGACATTGCTGACCCAGCGTGCAGACATCGTGACCGAATCGGGCGCCCCCGTCAAAAAATCCAAGGCAGAGCTGGAGCAGCTCGTCAAAGCCAACGGAGCCAAGTTCTACCAGACGAACACCGCATCTCCGGACACTATCTGCGTCGCTGATCGAAGTATGTGTCCTCAGTACGTAGTCTTAACTGCAAGCTAACATCCATGTCCAGGAACGGTGAAAGCCGCCTCGTTGCAGAAGCAGGGCACAGTGGATATTATCCGTCCATCGTGGATACTGGACTGTATTCGGCAGAGCGAGATCGACGCCGGCCTTCCTGATCTCTTGCTGCCTTTCGAGCCTAGGTATGGATATAACCATCCATGACTAGGTATATACTCTACTAACACCACGCAAGACACATCTTCTTCGCCACAAAGGACCGAGAAGAAGAGGCCGCAGCGAACGTCGACCGGTTCAATGACAGCTATGCCCGCGACACCACCAAAGAAGAACTCCGCGACGTAAGTGTCTCAATCACAGTAACACCAACAGCAGCATCTATCCAGACCCTAACAAATTTAAATCCCCCTCAGATCCTCACCCAAATGACCAAAGACCCCAACATCGACAACTCCCCACCCCCCGAAACCATCAGCAGAATCACCTCCCAGATCCAAGAGAAAGTCAACGCGGGCTGGGAAATGCCACTGGGCTGGCTCTTCAAAGACCTCACGATCAGCATGCCCCAACGGGACGAACCCGACAGATCCGCGCAGCAGCAGCTGCGCCTCCGTCTAGCCAGTAACACGGCCAATTTCGCAGGAGCCACTATGGCGTCCTCTTCTTCGAAAGATCCCCGGGTCACCCACATCGTCGTGGACACGCACAGCACTGCAGAGGAGATCTCCTCCATCCGAGCGTCATTGTCCGCTAGGGCATCCGGCAAGATACCGCATCTTGTCACGGTATCATGGATCGAAGAGAGCTGGAAGCAGCGGACGCTGCTGGATGAAGAACGTACGTTGTTAATTTCCCTAGTTTCCTTTCTGGATCGTAATGAAAATTAACCACCCTCTCAACGTATAGGATTCCAACCTTCATCCTTTCTTAAGAAATAGATCAACCCTGAAAAAAGATATATACCATAATTAACGGCCGTCCACCTCACCAACACAATGAATGCCATTCAAAATCTTCAATCAGTGGTAGATGTCCAGGGTATAATTCAATATTGTACGTAAAAAAATATAGAGAAACAAACCAAAACCACCTAATATAATATAAGAAAAACAAAAACAACCCGGACTCCGGGCGGAGTCAACCGACCGCCCCTTGTGACTTTCATATTTCTTTTTTATTCACCCTTTCTCCATCATATCGGGTATGCGTTATTAGTGATTGGGCGGGGATGGTGACACCTGCGAGACCGTGGGGTTTTCTGATTATCTTCTGGAATATTTCGCTTTTGGTTTCTTTGTTTCTTTCGTTACATACGTACGTACCGTACGTACGGTCTATGTACTCCGTACATAGACGCATACGGACTTATTCCGTAGACGGGTAGCCTGCAGAAATTATAGGTGAGGGGCGTAAGATATAATGGATTAAGGAGCAGTTTGTGATTGGGTTAGTGGGACTCGTTTTCCCCCGTATGGACTTATCGACATACGACGATAGATAGATAGATAGAAGATGGGTAGATAACAATGCCTATCTCCTATCTTGCCCGATCTGCACTCTCTCCGCGGATTGATTGGATGGGCAGCAAACCAGCCTGGGGGATGTGCTTGCTACTGCTCCGTACATGATTGATTGCCTTTGGGCCACGACTGACCAGGTGGATCAATAGGTGGTAGATAAGCGGTCACTAGACCCATTGTTGGTTAGGGTTACATGAGTTTAGAAAAGGAATAATCAAAACAGAAGTAAAGAAGAAATTTCAAATGATAATCTTTGAGAAAAATACAAGCAAATGAGCGAAGCGAAGTGGATATTCCCCAGGTTCCCGTTCCGTCCCTAATCCCAGTCTAGACAACCCGTGAACGCCTCGCTAGTTATCGTTCTATGCACCTAATGTATGCGTGCCCGAAAGAATAGAAAAAAGGAAAGAAAAAATGCCCCGTATGTGCAGTGGAGGGGGGTAAGAAGGGGGGTAGAAAAATAAAGCAAAGGAGGTAGTATCAGAAACCCACGCTAAGCACCGCGGTAACGAAAGTTGGGGTATCCAAAATGTAACAATAAATGAAGGGGGGAATAAAAGAGATGAGAAGGAATGGAAGGAGAGAAAATTACGCCAGCCAGATGCGTAAAACGGTGAATACAAAACCCATTCAAACGCTATCCACTGTAATCCCCACCCACCGAGATGGAGTGGCACTCTCTTCTTCAGACTCGTAGTCAGAATATGCCGTGCGATGTTGTTGTCGAGGTGGAAGCCAGACGCGCGCCCGTGTAGGAATGTCGTCCCGTAACTTCCCACTCCGGCGCATGTTCATTTCTAGAACGATAACGCGCAGGAAATTGCTGTTTTCTCGGGGTTCCCGCTGGCGACAAACCGGGAGGCTTTCCGGGTCGAAGGGCAAATAGCGTTGATCCCGCCCGTCGCCCGGTAAGTGGAAGCCGCTTTTCCGTGATCCGCGCTTGCGAGTGCGATGATAAGTCTGCATCTGGACGGATACGGGGCAATTGCGTGAGTCGAGAGTTTCGTGCGGGTAATCCTGGTACGCATACATCTCCGCCGGTGAGATGGTGACCGGGTTTAGATACCGTCGCAGAGCCGGCGACGGTGGTTCGTTCATGGGCGGGGGCCGACGGTCGTCTGTCATCTCGGGGTTGATGGTGAATAATGAGTGCGGGAGGAAGTCGTCGGGCGGTGGCGCAGGCGTTGTGAACCGGGACATTGTCTGCGCCGCCGATTTGATGGCTCGCAACGATGCGGTCAAGTTGGATCGAAATGTCGACCCAAGACCCGGAAACGAGCGAGGTGGAGGCGACGGGGCAGGAGAGTTAACAACGGTACGCTCTGGAAAGGTCGCATAGTAAACCCCATCCTCCGCCTCTGAATCTTGCATTTCCGTCTCCAGCAGAGGATGGTCAAAGGCACAACTCTCACATCGGGATGCGCGGCGATATCGTCTCTCTAAAGGGCTTCGCTGGCTGTGGGGAGTGGGAAGCGTAGAGAAGCTGGAAGGGGTATCGGCGTCGTGGTCCAACGATGGCATGGACTCGCTCGACGTGGAGCGGCCCGAGAAGGACAGAACTTCACTGTCATCCTCACTTCCGGCCGTTGCCTTGTCGTTCTCATCGGGAGGGCTCAGAAGCAGATCGAGAGTACTGTTCCCCGTTCCCTCCAACAACTGGTCGTCCCTCGCACCGATGCCATCCATGAGAAATCTGCTGAAATCCTGCACATGATCCCGCGGTAGCTTGCGGGATTCCTGCGCGGTCCAACTTCGGCGAGGGACAGGGATGGTGGTGGCTTCTAAGATGGACGCAACTGACGACGGGACGGGACGATCCCCACGGCTAGTGAACGAGCGTCTCGGTGGTTTGGGGTGCCTGTCGACTTCACGTTGCACCGATGGGGTCAGTCGCAACAAACGTTTAGGGGGGATGACGACGGGGTCCGCGTGCGGTAGTTGCAGGGGTTCCTGATCGGATCGACTGGCGGATTCGGTATTCGTTGTTGGTTTAGATCTCGCATGTTGACGGTTGGATCTCGGAGAAGGCACAGAAGTGAAAAGAAAAGCTCGAGGGACCATCATTGTGATCTCGAGTGTGTTCACGATCGTCCTCTGTAGTGGTTGATGGTAAAACGTCCCACGCCCGCGGAGGCACTCTGATCGAGTGATTGACTGAGATACATGGATGGATGAGGGGAACTCAGGAGGAAGAGAGGAAGAGAGAATGGGGAAGAGAGAGGGAGAAATAAGGAGGGAAGGTTGATTCAGCAGTGTTGCAGGAAGATGTCGGATGTGTTTAATGACTCTGATGTGTTGGCAATGGGTAAGGCATTCAGGCACTCAGCCAGGCAAGAATCGTAAGCCCAATGCGGGAAACCGTCCGGATGCGTCACGCAGGCACAATCCCAGTCATGCAAGGATTGATGTAAATAAAAACGGTTCTCTCACAGAATTCTGAGGAGGGGAATCGAATAAATATTGTGGAAGAAAGAAAGGGAGCGAAAGAAAGATAAGCAAGACCAGAAAGTACAAAGGAGATGTAAAAGGGAGAAGATTGAGAGATGACGGAGAGTATAATAATGTTGGTTATGTCAGGAGAGTAGTAATCGGTATTGAAATTACATCATTCGTGGGTAATTTACCCGGTAATCCGATTACCCTGTGTATTTCAGCTTAATCTATTCCATACACCATTCGAACACAGAGGGAAAAAGAGAAAAAATCACAATAATATGGTGGGAAAAGTGAAGTAAATTGATCAACTTAAAAGAATCCTTAATTCTGATTAACAGGCAGGGCTGATGAATGGAGACGAGTCCATCCGGACAAGTAAGCCAGATGCATAACATGGATTAGTCAGCGACTTCGAGGGAGATTTTTCCAATCAATGTGGTCTCTGTTGAATAACTCATTTCAATCTGATGATTGAACTCTTCGATTCGCCTACTTAATCGTACCTGTCCACGGAATCCTTATATATATCCAATCATCGGGGTGGTGATTCGTGTCCCTTGATCAAATGGTACCCCACCTCCACAGGTGATATGCGGGTCGCCTTAAATCTGGGGCGGTGATCTTTTAAGAATCTTGACTAGCCTCAGCCTCTCGTTTCATATATCGCATGCCCCTCAGATCTGGGTCGCGTCTGATCTGAATCTTGCTGCCAGGATCCCTGGAGCGAGAGAGGGAGAATCAATTCAACGGAGGAAGAAATTCACAAGAAAAGGCACGCGTAACAGACAAGAGGGAGAAAAGAGAGCGCGACGAGAACAACACGCAGCGTGCTCCCGGCTTGATAAGCATGCCCATTCCTGACTCCGCACGTTCCCCGATCATCCTTGAGTGGGCTGGGCCTTGATAGTGGACCACCACTTTGCGGAGAAGACGCCTGATGTCAAAATGGATCCTACGCCGCTTAGTTCTCGCGGAAACCCGTCCGCGACAGACCCTGAGATGAACCCCACCCATGGGCCTGCTTCGAAAAGACGTTGTGTGAGCACAGCGTGCATCGCCTGTCGTAAGAGAAAGTCCAAGGTAAGAAAGGTCGTCTACAACTATTCATCTATCGACTTCGGAACCTGATTCCTCGTTTTCTTCCACTCCTCAGTGCGATGGCAATCTTCCCAGCTGTGCTGCTTGCTCTTCCGTTTACCACTCGACATGTATGTCATGACTTGGAACGGATCGATTGACCCTCTCGTTGACATTCTCTAGGTGTCTATGATCCGAACTCCGACCATCGCCGTAAAGGCGTGTACAAGAAAGACACGGATGCGCTCAAGACTAAGAACACGACCTTATTGACCTTGATTCAAGCTTTACTTAACTTCGAGGAGGAGGAGGATGCCTTCGACTTGGTTCGGCAGATCCGCTCTTGCGATAACCTGGAAGATGTTGCGCAGTCTGTCGTGAGTCGGGAAAAGGGCAGCGTGCGTGCGTCAAGGGAAGCCATCTCCAATGAGGACGGGACAGTGGCGCAAGCCGACCAGTTCGAGTCCGAACTGGCCGGAAAGGTGGGCGAGTTGGTCCTGGATGGTTCCCGCAAGTTCATTGGGGGGACGTCAAATCTCATCTTCCTGCCAGTAGGGTCGGAGTTGAACGAATCTGGCTCGGGCTTCGACGGCCCGGTCTTGGGCCAGACGCCTGATTTCTCGGTGACGCGGTGGACAAGAGTCACCCAGAACGAACAGTTGGTCAGTCATTTAATGACCATGTACTTCACGTGGCACTACCCTTTCTTTACCACACTGTCCAAGGAGCTCTTCTATCGCGATTTTGTACGAGGGGTTTCTGGTCAGTACTGCTCGTCGTTGCTGGTCAACGCGATGTTAGCCTTGGGTTGCCATTTTTCTACTTGGGATGGGGCCTGGGACGACCCGTTCAACTCGGCAACGGCAGGCGACCACTTTTTCAAAGAGGCCAAAAGTCTGTTATTTGAGAATGATGAACTGGCAAATGCAAAGCTGTGTACGGTCCAGGCCCTGGCACTCATGTCGGTCCGGGAGGCTGGCTGCGGTCGAGAGGGCCGGGGTTGGTTCTACAGTGGCATGAGCTTTCGCATGGCTCTCGATCTAGGTCTAAATCTCGATGCACCTAGCATTGGATCGCGGAGCCTCGATGAAGATGAAATTGACGCCCGTCGCATCACGTTCTGGGGCTGTTTCCTATTCGACAAGTCTGTAGCCCCGCACAGTCTGAATGAAGACATGCTCATGTATTGACATTTTTCACAGGTGCTGGTCCAACTATCTCGGTCGTCAACCCCAACTTCCAACTGCCAATGTCAGCGTTCCCAAGTTCGACGTTATGATGAACGAAGAAGCGGAGTTGTGGTCTCCCTACACCGACTCCGGTCCGAGTCGCGAGCATACGCAGCCGTCTCGCACCAGAACCGTGGCTCTGCAGATTTCCAAGCTGAGCGAGATCAGCGGCGACTTGATCGCGTTTTTCTACGACCCAACGCCTAGAGATAAAGCAGCGTCCAAGCAAGTAGAATTAAAGAGACTAAGCGAGATTCATACACGACTCGAAGCCTGGAAGAAAGGTCTACCCAAGGAGTTAGAAGCGAGAGAGGGACAGCTTCCCCAGGTTCTGTTGATGCAGTAAGCCTCGCTCCCTTGGGTTATTTCTCCAGTTTGGAACTCTAACGTCTCTCAAGCATGTTCTATCAACTCCTCTTCATACACCTCTATCGCCCTTTCCTCAAGTACACCAAGTCAAAGTCACCCCTGCCACCTCACGTTTCCCCTCGCAAGCTCTGCACGCAAGCCGCCTCGGTCATCTCGAAACTACTCCGGACGTATAAACGTACGTATGGATTCAAACAAATCTGCAACATTGTTGTATATATTGCACACACCACCTGCACCGTTCATCTCCTCAACCTTCCGGAAAAGAACGCCCAGCGAGATGTCATTCACGCTCTGCGCCATCTCGAAGAGATGGGCGAATGCTGGCCCTGTGCCCGACGCACGCTCCGAATCCTAGACATATCCGCGCACAAGTGGCAAGTGGAACTTCCCGACGAAGCCATGACCATCTTCGAGCAGACGCACGCGCGCTGGGGGTCTTGGGGATCGTGGGACCAAGGCGCCTCTCCCTCCTCCGTCGACGAAAGCCCACCCGCCGTAATCAGCCAACCCGCCGCGATCCCCAATACCTACCGCCCGCCGCCCGATATACTCTACAACGAACCTACCACCCCCGCCTCGCCTATGCAAGGTGTTCCTCCTCCCCCTCATTCATCTGTCGCCTCTTTGGCCCTTCCACACCCACCCGCACTCCCAATGCCCGTCTCGGTGCCATCGATGCGCGAGGCGCAGAGGTCAATAGGGGCGCACCTGGCTCGCCCGAACGCACCGCTCCCAGAGCCCACCTATCTCCGTCCCGTGGCACACCCCTACACTAATACCCCTCTCCCATATATCCCTTTCACCCAACCCGAGGCTTGGTTCCCTCCCAACGAAGGACAACAATTACGCGTCTTAGGTTCCGGTCCCATCCAGCAAGACCTCCCTGCAACGTCCAGCTCAACTCCAGTATCCGGCTTCGGAGCCCCCGAAGACCCAGTCGATGAGACCCAAACATGGTGGCCACCGGACCCAAACACGATGGATTTCGGAATGGGTGGCAATTGGCCATTATGAAATTTTTCATTTTTTGGCTTTTGGTTTAGGTTACTTTTCCCACGAGGGAGTTTTTTGGAATCGATATGATATACAAGCCACAATGAAGGTGATATTACTCGTAAATGGAATCAACCACAGCCGCGCAGAAGTGGGTAGTATAAACATAGCATATGCGATTGATATTGATGGGGCCGTCACTTCCAATGAGGCTTTGACCATGACGTCGTGATCTACATTCTTCTCTTTTCTGTTCCTCATTCTTCTTCTCGTACTTCTTTTTCTCGGGTCTTACTTATTCACTGGTGTCTTTGTTATAGTTCTGCTCCCGCCTGAGAAAGCTCAAATCGAATATGGATTGGAAATTGAAGTGAAAATGTTTGTCATATGGTATCACTGTTGTTGAGTTAGTTGATTGGTTGACCTGGGTTCGATTGTAAAGAAATGAAGGAAGAGTGTAGAATAATGGGACAGGAGAACAGTGCATAAGAAGAGTGCAAAGGAGTGTGTACAAGAATACACAAAGAAGAGTACAAAGGTCTCGAACATACCAAGAAATAATCAGCAACAGGCTTCTTCGCAGGCATGCCTCTCGTATCCTGCGCCGCGGCCTCAAACACCCGGTACCTGCGCCCAGGGCTCCTAACCCCGGGTTTATTGCTCAAAAGGCCATTACTGCGGGCGTAGTCGCCATTACTGCGGGCGACGGTGCCACCAGCGCTGGTATCCTCACCCAGCTCCAGGATGGCGGCGACGTTGCCGCAGCGGTAGCAGTAGTTAGGGGCGGACCAGACGGTGACGATCCCGCCGTCGAACATCTCCTTGTAGCCTTCCATGACGAGCTGGTGGGCACGCGCGACAAGCGACAGGTCGTTCTTGTAGTTGAATTGCTTGACGATGTCGCCGCCAAAGAGGAACCCTGCGCCGCGGGGGCTCAGCCCCCATCCGTCGATCTCGTCTGGGTCCGACCAGAGCAGGTCGCACATGGCGCCTTCGTGGGGTACCTCTTGTTTGCGGTCGATGAGCCGGATTTTGTCGACGGTGTCGATAAGCGGGGAGAGTCCGCCGTGTACGCAGAGGATTGCGCCTGTTCGGCTAGCGGTGCTGGCGGCTCCGTTCCCTGAGGCGCCTGTGCCGAGGGGTCCGGAGCGGAGGGGGGTCTGGCCTGGTACGGTGGAGATGTCGCGCGGTGGGGAGATGTTCCGCGAATCTGTGGATGCATCGGATGAGGATCGCTGTCTGCCTCGGTAGGTGCTCATGGTGACTTCGCCCCGCGAGTTCAGCACCTCCGTCTCCAGCCCGCCGTTCTCCATAGCCATGGTCGACTGCGTGGCGTCGTTCATCATGGGAGAGGGGCCTGACGGTTCGAGCTCGGAGCTCGCACCGAGGACGACGGCGCCGAGGGCCAGGTAATCAAACACTTCGCAGCAGTACCGCCATACGTTGGCGCTCCCGTATTTCCGGATGCACTCGTCGTAGAAGCCGTAGACGGTGGTGATTTGGCGCGATTCGTGGTTTCCGCGGATGAGGGTCATGCGGTCTGGGTAGCGGACCTTAAGGCAAAGGAGGAGGAGGAAGGATTCGAGCGAGTAGAAACCGCGGTCGACGAAGTCGCCCATAAAGAGGTAGTTGGTGTCGGGGACATCCCCCCCGACCCGGAAGAGCTCCATGAGGTCATGGAACTGCCCGTGGATGTCCCCACATATCGTGACTGGGGCGTCCACACACACCACGTTTCCTTCTTCAATCAGGAGTTCTCGCGCCTTGTAGCAGAGTTCGCGGACCTGGGTTTCGGGGATGAGGCGGCAGGCGCGTAATTGCGCGATCGCTCTGTAACAACGGGATCACATCAGTACCATCCAACCCCTGTCGGCGCGTCATTCGCCGATGCGATCGGATTGCAATACCTGTCGAGATCACTCATGATGACTCTGCGCACGAGATGAGGATGAGGACGAAAGTATGGGATAAGGTGATCGATCGGTGGGTCCTGGACGACGGCGGATAGACTCCGTGTACCCGGGAACGTGTGAGATTGAAAAGCGCTATGTGTACTGGAAGTGAACAATCATTTTCTCGTGTGGACAAACACCGTAAATTAACAGAAGAAAAGGGCAAAAAGAGAGACAGGGGAGGAGGGGAGACGATGGAGGGAGGCCGAGATGAGTTGGTTGATAGTGGCGCGTCAAGAAAGCCCGAAGAGCCAGCTTGGGCGCTGTGGTGACCGTCCAATCAGGGAAGTCAGAGATAAGATTAGATCTGATCGCCAAGCGCAGTGTGAATTCTCCAGCTTCACTTCTGAGCCGGAACCAGAATGGTCCCTCTGGCTTCACCCCCAGTCGTCCAACCATCGTGACAGTTTCAACTTATATCTCGATGTCATTTGAATAGGGAAACGGATACCATGCCTTGACCTGGAAACTTCGGGTCCTTCTGTTTAATTGGTCTCGCCATCCTCCCGTGCGAATGTGTGTGGTCGGGCTCGGGCTAACCGGTTCCCTCGTTACAGAACGTCAATCACTTTCGTCCTCGACTCCTCACATGTCTGCGTGACCCTCGACTCCTTGACCGACAATCATATTCTTACCCTCTCCCGACAATGCCGCCACATCTACACCCCAAGTCGCGATCGACGAGCTCGCTGTTCGCGGCTACCCTTCTCGCGTCCCTCGGCGTCGTCGGCCTACCACACCTCTTCCCTTGCCCGGCTCCGCGTCGGACGCTCGCCGATTCCGAAATGATAACTACGGCCGACGGCCAAACAATTCAAAGAGTGAGGCGGAGGGTACGAAAAGACGTCGACACCTCGGTTCAAACGGATGGTCCGCTACGCACCCAACCAGCGACAGACGATGACGTGTCTACGTTTCTCCAATTGGAGGAGGAATCCAAGCGGTTATCACAGACTGGTCGGGAGTGTCCTGTTCCCAAACCCACAGGAGCCCTCGGGGAGCTATTAGGGTTTTCAGGTCGAAAACATACTTCTCAGGGACAAGAGGAGAGAACTGGGAGTTGACGGCAACCACACTCTCTTATCCTCCGTTTTCTTTTCTTCTCTTTCCAACACCGACAACCGACTATTATGACATCACAAGCGACCGGATCCAGCGGATCTGCGAAAATTATACATGCAACAAGTCCATTGGAGATGGGCTCGCTTTGAGCAATCAGGAGGAACGGCTACAGCCGGACAGCCGGCGACAAAACTTGTACAGATACCTGTGTATTAGGGCCGGGACAGTGGCCATATAAACAACTAGCGATACCTGTAAATTGAACAAAAATATGTTCCAATACATTTATACCATTGAAGTTGCAACCGCCGTTCCTGACGTATTTCCCACTGGATGCGACAACATGACAGCCTGAGGTGTTGACCGCGCTAATCCGAAAATGGACGGATATGATTGGTCCGCGGATGCCACGAGGCCGCAAGCAGTCGAGTTCACCTCCAGCCAGCGACTTCATCAGGATCCATCCTGCGTGCGCCAAACAAGACATAATGGACCTGAAACACTGGGTTTGGGATCTTTGCTTCAATTCTAGGCACACAAAATGGGTGGCCCCTCTGTTGGTCCTGGGCGATGCGCTCCTCTGCGCCCTCATCATTTGGAAGGTTTCATGTAAGTCCACTGGTCATCTCACCGACCAACAGGAAACAGCTCGAGCTAATCGGCTACAGACACTGAAATTGACTGGACGACGTACATGCAGCAAGTAGCCTTGTATATCTCAGGGGAGCGCGACTACACGGCTATCAAGGGCTCGACAGGACCGCTCGTGTACCCAGCTGCGCATGTATACAGCTACAGTTTGTTGTATTATCTGACCGATGAAGGGCGGGATATCTTCCTGGGGCAGATTGTGTTCGCAGGTCTCTATCTCGCGACCCTCGTTGTGGTGATTGCTTGCTACAGATTGTCGGGAGCTCCTCCGTATCTATTTCCGCTTTTGATTCTGTCCAAGAGACTCCACAGTGTCTTTGTCTTGCGTCTTTTCAATGACGGCCTGGCGGCGTTTGCCATGTGGGTGGCTATCTACTTGTTCCAGAGGAAGAAGTGGACTGCGGCTGTGGTTTTGTGGTCGGCGGGGGTGGGTGTCAAGATGACCCTGTTGCTCCTCGCGCCGGCGATTATGATTGTAACGCTTCTCGACCTCTCTTTGCTTCCGAGCGTGCGGCTTGGGATGCTGGCCTTGCTTGTCCAGGTAGGTCTTTATCTGGGGACGGGGTCTCTTTTTGGAAGCTCTGGATGGGAGTACAAGCTTATGAACGAATAGGTCTTACTGGGGGCACCTTTCTTGCGGGATAACCCGGTGGGGTACGTCTCTCGTGCCTTTGAATTAACCAGGCAATTCTTGTTCAAGTGGACGGTCAATTGGAGATTCGTGGGCGAAGAATGGTTCTTATCTAGAAACTTTTCATTGCTCTTGCTAACCCTGCATCTCATCCTCCTTGGCGTGTTTGCTACCACCGTCTGGCTGCGACCATCGAGGTCCAACCTGCCCGATCTCATCAGTGGCCTGCTTCGAGGACAGCACCGCAGGGTCTCACTTTCCAGCTCCTTCGTCCTGACGACCATGCTGACGTCTCTGGCGATTGGTCTGCTGTGTGCGCGGTCGCTTCACTACCAATTCTTCGCCTACCTCGCCTGGGCGACCCCGTTCCTCCTCTGGCAGGGAGGCTACCATCCCGCGATCATCTATGCGATCTGGGGCCTGCAAGAGTGGGCTTGGAACACCTATCCAAGTACCAATTTGAGCTCGTCGGTTGTCGTCGTGTCGCTTGCCGCCCAGGTTTTCGGGGTCCTTCTCCATAGAAAACGCGCAGTCGATGGCGCATCCCATAGAAAAGAGCATCGCGAATGAAACAAGGCGCAATGCTTCGGTGCAGTGGTATTCGCATGCAACGCCCGACCCAATGTTCTATGCGCAAAGAAATGTAAAGAAATTGTTCAAATCCAAGAGTCTCCGAGAGAAAGTAGACTCGGCGCTTTTGGGCGACCTCTTCATGCAGAGGAGCCTTAGGTCTCCATTCTGTTCATCGGTGTCGCACTCTGCCCAGCAGAATCAGGCATCCGAATCGTCGTCGGATGGCGGTAGCTTTCCCATATTGGACTCGTCTTCACTTTCGTCGTCCGAGGCATAGACGGGTTGCTTGACGAACTCCTTGGGCCTATGACAGATAGTTAGCGGTATTCTTGGGAACAATTGGCACACGATCTTTCATGGGGAGAACCAACCAGTAGCGCTCTTTCCGCCAGGCCTTCTCGTCTCGAACAATGTTGACGATCTCGCCGCCCAGCTTGTTATCCCGGCCCTCCAAGGCATTCGTGTCCACCACGACGTAAGAATTCCGCTTGATCCAGATGGTCGAACGGAAGCGGGAGGGCAGTTCCACGAGGAAAGACTTCTTGGACGGGAACTCGACCGCATATAGATTATTGCCCGTCGCCTTGAGGACCCGTGCGATCTGCTGTCCCGGCGCCAGATCATCTGGCGGGGTCAGAGTTTCCTCCGCTGTCGCAAGCACCTTTCGTCGCGGAGGGGCCATTGTGGAGGTGGATTAATATTTCCTCTTTACTTCTGGGCTGCTCTTCACTCTCCAGAATTCTCAATGTCTAGTGGATGATCGAATCAGATGCGTCCGGGGGATGAGATAGTCGGAAAGACGAAATCAATCTTTTTTTTTTTTTTTTGTTTGACGGAGACCGGCCTTGGTTGCCTTAGGCCGCTACATAGTGGGGCAATCACTACGGAGTACTACTAGTCGTGACCTTTCCCGCTCTTGCCCACTCTTACTGTACGTCCATTGGTAAATGCCCCTCCGGTGTTCAGCCAGACTTTCTCAATCCTGGCTTTTCAAAAACCTAGACCTTTTCCATGATGACCTTTCTCCAATATTGAAACACCATTAGAACCAATTGTTGACGACCCCCCACCTGAACCCGACCGCGGTTCGGCTCCCTTGTCCCTTACGTCGAGAACAGCGTCCAAACACCGGAGATGGCCGTGTGATCTTCGTCGGCCAAGAAGGTCTACGGGGCTGGATTTGGCGGTGGATTCATTGCTCCGGACGCCAATCCAGGGCCCTCCCAGCGTGGAGGATCCTGCTAATGTGCCTGGTTGTACTACTGCAATGGGCGCAGCGAGCGACGCACGTTGGATGTCGTCGGCTTGTCGCACAGATGGGTGTCTTTGTGGCATGATCTTGTCTGTCTTTAGTTATGACTAGATTTGATGATATCACGGTAACGCCTCTTGTGTCTTTGCTCGGATCCGAGTTGGTCATCGCCACGCCTAGATTTGGTGTCTCTTGTGGGTTGATACTGGAAGGGTGAATATCACCATTTTATAACATAATGTGGAAATTCAACTGATCTTCAGTGATATCGATCTTTGACAGTTGACATGCGACACGAAGATTACATAGTATACAGAGTACTACACCTCAATGAGATGACCAAAGACTCGGGTGAGACTTTCCCCCGGCTTTATAGATTGGTGGAAGAGAGAGCCTGTACAGCAAGGGGTCAGAAATGCTCTCCTCTTGACATACTCTCTGAATATCAGTCAAGAGGTGCATTAATCATGCACCCAGTGCATCTGCACGCAAGATCCTCCTTGTTTACATGCAGTACAATCTACAATAGCACGAGTATCCTCTTAATTCCACGTCCTGTTCTAAAAATGTATGGTTATTGCCACGGCCCGGGCGGTAACGAATCGGTTTCTTCCTCGGTAAGATTTCAGGTTCTTAAACACTTGGATTTACGTCTTGATAGTCCAGAAAGTCTTCAAGAATAATCGATCAATAATCAGTAATCAATCTAAATCAGAGAAAATCCATCTTGCACGAGGGCTCGTCATCGGAGGGCTGACTGTCTCACCATTCTCGGGCTGAACAGAGTTGACTACTGGACTAGCATCCTTTCCACTTAATTTGACAGCGATCGATCTTCCCCTCCCTCACTCTCTCACTCGCAACTCTCTTCTTCTCCCTGTCAACAACAACTAAAAAGCCCCGCGACGCTTCATCCCTCCTCCTCCTCCTCCCTCCCGCCCTCCAAACCCGCTTCCCGTCTACTCCGTCGGTGGATCTTCTTCACCTTTGCTCCCCTTGGGCTTTTTTTCTTTTTCTTTTTCGGTCTTTCCTTCTTCTTCTTTTCGTTGCCTGATTATATTTTTCTTCTTGTTCTCTCTCCGTGTTTCATTCCCGGATAGAAAGAAGAAAAATATCAGACGCATCATCCCTCCCCGCCTCCCCCCACCCAAACCAGTCCTCTCTTGATAGAATCGCCGTCGCAAAACCACTTCCATCATGGACGGCGAAGACCTCATCGCCTCGGTCTACCGCAAGATCGAGCGGGAAAAGGCCCTCATCACCGCCGCCTCCAACATGCGACAGTCCACCGATAATCCGTTGGTACAGCAGAGGGTCGACGCAAACATCCGCGATGGTCGGAAAAATATTGCCTATCTGGAGGAGAAGATGAGGGAGCTGCAACTGCGTCGCATGGATCAGGACGGTGGCTCCCCCACGGAGAAACGTCTCCCGTCGCCTCCCCCCAAGGACAGCGCCGGTGGTGACAATGACGAGTATGGAGAGCCCTCTACCGTGCATCCCCATGGAGGTGCCGGCTCCATGCCCACCGGTGCCCCCTTCAAGGATCCTCGGCCCTTTGCTCCGGTACCCAAGGCGCGCCCGAATTATACAAAGCTCGGTAGGCTTTCTCTCCTGTGGACGGGTGGAATAGTGCTCTCTTCGATCTGGATTGTCATCGGAGGGTCCGTGGAATGATCGTCCCACGTGCTAACCGCGATAATCTATAGATCTGATCAAATACGACACGTCTTATCTCGGCCCCAAGATCCAGCTCATGTTGTCCCAACTCGAATTCAAGCTGAGTGTGGAGAAGCAATACAAGGCCGGCATTGAAAAGATGGTTCGCCTATACCAGGACGAGGGCGACAGGAAAAGCCGTGCCGATGCCGAGGGTCGGCGCATCGAGAGTAACCAGAAGATCCAACTGCTGAAGCAGGCTCTGAAGCGATATGAGGATCTCCATGTTGATATTGAATCGACCGATACCCCCGATGGTACGCCCCATACCCCATCCATAAATTGGGTACATTCTGATTAATCATTCTTTCCTGCAGACGAAAGTTTAAGCACCCCCAACTTGCGCAAACCCCTCACCGGTCTGTTGACCATGCGCATCCAGGCCGTCAGCGATGTCGATCATGCTGCTGGCTCGAGATTCTCCAGAGGCCCCGAGACCTTCATCGTCCTCAAGGTCGAGGATGCCGTCAAAGCCCGAACCAAGCCCACTCGCACCGATCGATGGCAGGACGAGACCTTCAACCTAGACATCGACAAGGCCAACGAGATCGAACTAACCGTCTACGACAAGTCGGGCGACCGCCCTACCCCAATTGGCATGCTCTGGTTGCGCATCTCCGACATCGCCGAAGAGATGCGTCGCAAGAAGATCGAAATGGAACTGAACCAATCGGGCTGGGTGTCGGCCGACAGGATGGACCACGGAAGCGGCTCAGGACGCCCGGATACTGCAGGTCCCATGAGCCCTGGCCATAGCTCGGCCTCGGGTGGACCTCCTGGGTCCGGTCCTCAAGGCCATGGCGGTGCGCCCCCCGGCGCGCCGGGTGGAGGCAACGCGCCGATGATTGAATCGTGGTTCGCATTGGAGCCCGTGGGTCGCATTTATCTGTCGATGAGCTTCGGTATGGCCCTGACTGTGTGCGAATCGACGATCGCGATGCGGGTGAACTATTTAATGAAGATAACTAATTCTTTTTGCTCGCTCTAGCCAAACAACTCAAGGACCGCCGTCCGTTCGACATTGGTCTCAACCGCCAGGGTGCCGTGCGCCAGAAGAAGGAAGAGGTCCACGAGAAGCAGGGTCACAAGTTCGTCACGCAGCAGTTCTACAATATCATGCGCTGTGCCCTGTGTGGCGACTTTTTGAAGTATGCCGCCGGCATGCAATGTGCCGACTGCAAATATACCTGCCACCGCAAGTGCTATCCCAAGGTCGTCACCAAATGTATCAGCAAGGCGAACTACGAGACCGATCCCGACGAGGAGAAGATCAACCACCGCATCCCCCATCGCTTCGAGGGCTTCTCCAACCTGTCCGCCAACTGGTGCTGCCACTGTGGTTATTTGCTGCCGTTCGGGCGTAAGAACGCCAAGCGATGCACAGGTACGTTTCTGATTCCCCCCCC
>KZ559618.1:0-80219 GCA_002850765.1 Aspergillus taichungensis
GGGGGGGGGGGGGGGGGGGTGGATTTGGTATGTGGTTGATTACTGACGTGGATATAGTACGTGGATCTAATACTTGGGTATAGTACGATGCAAGGCAGGCGGTATATGGGATACGAGTCTATGTCTAATGCTGATGGTATACTAGGTAGTGAACATGATGAGGTTGATGGAACTGAACTGAGCCGGGGATGTTCCCAGTGGGACAAAAGGATAAAGGATGAATGTATGAATGCGGTAGAAGCAAAACAACAACATAGAGTAGAAGAAGAAGAAGAAGAAGAAGAAGAAGAAGAAGATATAAACAGGGTATGTGCATAACATAACATAACATAACAACTATATACAGTCACACTCACAAATCTTACCAGTGACTAAAAAAGAGGCAGAAAGAAACAATCTACAAAATGAAATAGAAAGAAGCAGAAAGAACCAATCTACAAAGTGATATTCGCCGGCGCAGCTTCTATCGGGCCCCGCTGCTCGAGAGCCTCCATGGGAGGCGTGACCATGGCGTTTGCTGCTGCCGCTGCCGCTGCCGGGGGCTGAAGATGGAGATGGCCACCAACAGGCTTCGTATCTACATCTGGGATAGCAGCATCCTTCTCCAGCGCAGCCAAATGGTCAGCCGGGAGGACGTTGACAAAGTCCGGGTCCGGACTCGGCCAGGCGTAGTCGACCCATTCTGGGCCGAGGACGGCCTGGATCTTGGCCGCTAGGTCGAGGATGTGGGTTCTTCGGGAGCGCGACCAGGCGCGGTCGGTGATGAGGCCGTCGGAGGGGGTGAGCGTTGTAGGCAGGGTGTCTTGCGGGCTGGTCTTCTCGAGGTCCTCGTCGCGGTTCTCCAGGCCGTCGACGATACTGTGCCACACGCGCAGGGTCTCGGTGAGCTCGTCGACGGTACTGACGCCGATGACGCTGACGCCGAGGCGCTCGCCGGTGCCCATTGTGGCGGCAGACAGGAAGCCCGGGTCGGCGTGGGGCGCCCGGGCGAGCGGGGGGCCGAGGGCGCCGACGGGGGCGCCGTCGCGCAGCCAGGACTCGAGGGCGAAGCGGATGGCGACGACCTCGAGCCGGTCGCCGTGAGCGTCGGCGAGCTGGTCGGCGGCGTGGACGGCGTGGCGGAGGGCGTCCGGGGCGGGGTGGAAGTCGCCCATGCTGCCTATGGGGACGCCGCGACGGCGGAGGAGACCCATCCCGAGCGGGGAGGCGTTGGGGACGCAGTCGACGCCGGCGGCGATGAGGCGGGGGAGGGCGCGCGAGCGGAGGCGCGTGTTCTGCAGGGTGAAGTTGGCGTAGGACATGACGATGTCGAGGGGTTCGCCGGTTTCGGCGAGGACGAGCTCGGCGAGGTCGCAGAGGACGTCGACGGGGTAGCCGGAGATGCCAACGTGGCGGACGGAGCCGTCTGTGTCGCGCAGGCGGCGCAGTTCGCGGACGGCGGCGAGGACGTCGGCGGGGGAGACGAACTCGACATCGTGGCAGTAGACGGCGTCGAGGTAGGTGGTGTGAAGACGGCGCAGGCTGCGACGGACGCTCTGGCGCACCCAGGCGGGGGAGTAGTCGAAGGAGGAGCTGGCGATGCGACCGACCTTGGTGAGGAGGTGGTAGGAGTCGCGGGGGAAATTGGTGCGGACAAAGTCGGTGTCGAGAGCGCGACCGAGTAACTCCTCTGCGGGACCGTAGTAGGGCGAGGTATCAAAGGCGCGAATGCCACTATTCAAGGCGCGATGCACGAGCTCGGTGGTGGGCAGCGCATATGGATCGGCGTTGTATTGGGAATTGAAGGTGGCGGTGCCCATGATCAAGGGCGCGAGAGTTGCTGATAGAGGCATTTTCTCCATATTTCTTATTTATAATTATTATTCTTCTTTTTTTTTTTTCGATTTCCCTTTTTTTTTTAAATTCCCCAAATCTCTTGGAGAAGAAGTGAAGTGGCTGAACGAGACACCGAGGAAAGAAAAAGGAAGAAAAAATCGATTTCTAAGACACCAGCGGGCTATTGTCCCGCCCGGAAATGGTGCCATAGTCATCCCCGATTGGCCTCGATGGGTTGCGTGCGGACATTCCTCGGTTGGAGATGAATTAACAGCAGGGAATCTATATTATATAGAAGGTGAGGGCAGGAGAGATTGTACAGGAGTGTACCCAAAGTGTCTATGATCAGGACGATCAGGATCAACTCCGCAGGCGGTCAAATCAGACTTTCGTGAAGAGTTTCATATATAGATATAGATACATGGATGATCCGATATAAATCCGTCCGACACGGTTATAATACATAGGTTCTGCACCGCGACGCTAGAGTGGAGAAATTAAGATCCCAAAAGTAAGAGAAAAAATCACGCATATAATCATCCGAACAGAATAGGACTGATCTAGGTCTTCTTCCAACTGATCGATCACCAACAAAACGCCATGCTATGCCGCAGAAATTCGGGAGAGTTCCTGAAAAAAGGTCGCACAATGAAAACAACGTCGTCTCTGTCTCGGTCTAGAGGCAAAGGGGATCCAGAGGTAGATCACCGGTCCTTGTAGACCTTGGGCTTCCAGCCTTCCTGAAGCTCCTTCTCCTGGGCGCTGTGTCGTTGAGCCTGACGGACCTCCATCTCGATCCGTTCGCGCGCGCGGAGGATTTTACTTTGCAGGTAAAAACTGCCCCCCTTCTTGGGATCGTTCTGGTCGAACAGTTTCTTGAAGCGCTCCATGGTCTGTTCGAGGTTGGTCTCGGCGCCTTGCGGGGGTTTGACGTTGAGGATCTTGCAGGCCTCGTCGAGGGTGAGACCGGAAGAGGTAAAGGCATTGCCTCCTTTGCCGTTGTTCTTGGAAGCGTATTTGGACGAAGCGGAGGCCTGTTTGTAGGCTTCGGCGAAGGCCCGCCCGAAGACGCGAGCGCCGGTAATAACGACCTGGGAGACGATGCGATGGGCCTGACAGGTTAGAAGGAGATTGGCCGATCGATCAGAAAAGAGAATAACTCACCATGGTGGAAGAGGAGACCAGGAACAAAAGGGAGAGACGATCCAGATGGACACGGCAGTGAAGGCGTGGAGAGAAAGAAAGAGAATGTTTTTATGAATCGGTTTTCGGGGGAAAATTTCGGCGGCAAATCGGGTGGCTGAGTCATGTGCATAACCTTATACATTATACTTTATACATCTCTACCTATACTCTATCTGCTGAATTAACCTTGTGTGTTATTCCATATATTTAGATGTTTAGTAAGTAATTTCAAACTGTTTCTATCTTGTTGAGTTCCACAATTTCCACAACCTTGGATGTTTCGGTGTTTAGGAGGATGTTCAGTATTTACTAGTACTAGGTATATATACCCGTATGTACCCGGGAGCCTCTCCATTACAGAGGACGAACCCGACAATGAGACGGTTTTCTATCTGCCATGATACGCTAAGAGGATATGAATTGGTAGCAAAGAAAAGAACCGTTGGAGACCTTGGTCTGTAAATGGCATTACTACCTGATGACCACGATCGGATCTGAACTCGAGCATCCCCCACAGGAACCTGGAGAATACACATCCATGTCAGTGTTCAGACCATTCTACCAGAACGACTGAACAGCTAAAGTTCCCTTGGCATGTCTGAAACTCACCGCCGTTAGTATAGATCGACCGATGACCTGCTATCGCTCCTTACTTCCTTGCGTGTACTCCGGAATATACAAGGCCAGGAATCCCATGTGTAGGTGACAATGGACCCGCTGTTGGCATTCAGGTCCGTCCCGGGTTTGGGGTAGTCTGATGGCCTGTGGATCTGTCGGGGATTATCACTCAGCCCTAGAAAAGACCTTAATATAAGCAATTCAAGGTGAAGCTCTCTCTACGATACCACACCCGCGGGCGTTTCCTACTGGGCGCAAGGGGCCCTCCAGTAACTTGACGGTGCCTTCAGACGTTGGATATGTCAACGGCGCCAATCATGCATTCCGGCGCTGATCAATGACTTGTTCGAGTGGATCAGGGATAAGCGCATGCTTGTCGTCCATGGCATGTCCACGTCTCTTGGGATCTCCACCTAGGCGCTGTTTAATCTCGAGAGAAAACACAATGTGCGATGTATCAAATGGTCCGTTCGTGGAATTTGAGACGAGCTCGGATAGAGCCGTTGTGGATTGATATCTTGTTCTATACTTTGAGCTGACCCACTGGTGCCATGAGAACCGGTCCATACAAGATGCTCAGAGGGAAGTCAAGGTGTTTATCCGGATGTCTGAAAAGAAAGTGAGGACAGAGTATCCGAGTCTTCTTATAGTTGTTGAAGTTGAAATCATTGAAGCCTAGGTTCCCCGTCGGTTCCTCGGGAGAGGGCGGTATTTACCCCGGATTACGGCCCCCACCGGTGGATTCATTCTCATGATACGGTATGAAAACGGTATCCAATACCGTCACATGTTCCCCTCTCGCTCTCGCTCACTTTCTTCTTCTCCGCTCGTTTTCTCTGACTTCATCTCTTCCCTTCCTCTTCTCCTCTTATTCTTCTTCTTCCCCGCATGTTCGACATGGGCCCCTAGTTGATCCCTCCTTTTCCCTTCCCTTTCCCTCTCTCCTCTTCTTCCTTTCCTCTCCCTGAACAGGATCATATCATTGATCCCACTCCTATGACGTTCCTTGTTATATGGCAGCTCTCGGTCCGTTCCCTCCCCCTCCCTCTTAGGATAGCTCGATTGATGCTGACCCTCGTCATGCGTAGATGATCTTCCGTGGATAGACTCCATGGCCCCATCTACGTCGGCCCAGGACGGGGGTGCCGATGCCGCCGCCTCCGCTGCGCGCCCGCCTACCGTCGCCGCCTTTTCACCCACCACCATCTCGGGCTCTTCCTTGACGTCCAAACAACGCTCGAGCATCATCGTCCATCGCAAATCTCCCCTGCTCGTCGCAACTCCTCCCCCCATCACTCGCGCGTTGGCCTACTCCCATCCCTTCATCCTACCCTTGAACAGTTTGGCCGGTCTCTTGACCTGGACCACCGGCGACTCGTGGCAGAGCTTCCTGCTTCTGGCCACCTTTTGGTCGGTCGTGCTCTATGGAGATGCCGTCCTCTGCTGGGCCGGCCCGCCCCTGGTCGTCATGACCCTCATTCTGGCCATGTACTGGCGACGATACTCGCCCCTGTCCTCCCGCACCGTGACGACCGAGAAGAAGAACGGTCACCATCGGGTCGCCTCCGATGGCTCGCTGCATCACCACGATAGCCTTGACGAGATCGTGGAGACCGTCCGCACCTTCACCACCCGCTGCAACATCTTGCTGGAACCCTTTCTGGAATTGACTGACTTTCTCTCCACCCAACGCTCCGCGACCTCCGCCACCACCCGTCCCGCTCTCACCACCCTCTTCTTCCGCATCCTCTTCGTCACGCCGCTCTGGGTCGCCTTGACCGTGCCCCCCATCAACCTGATCACCGCCCGCCGCGTGATCATGGCCGTGGGCACCGTTGCCCTGACCTACCATTCCCGCCCCGCCCGTGTCATCCGCGTCATCCTGTGGCGCTCCCTGACCATCCGCCGCATCTGCGCCATCATCACCGGCCTCTCCTTTTCCACCCCCGGCGCGCCCGCTCAGGGCCCCACCAAGAGCCACGGTCACGCCGCTAGCATCGCTACCCGCCGCCGCAGCAACTCCTCGGGCGTCCGTTTCACTTTCGTCATCTACGAAAACCAGCGCCGCTGGCTGGGAATCGGCTGGACCTACTCCCTCTTCCCCTCCGAGCGCGCCGCCTGGACCGATGAACACTTAAACAACGTCCCGTCCCGCGAAGAATTCGAACTGCCCGAGGTCCAGAGTGGCAACGCCAAGTGGCGCTGGGTGGAGGGTAGTGAATGGCGCATCGATGGTGCCGACGAGTCGGGGTCTAAGGCCGACACGAGAGCCGCCGATGGCGGCGGCTGGATCTACTATGACAACAAGGTGAGTGTCTGACTGCCGACTTTTTTTCTTTTTTCTTTCTCTCCACTTCCCTCCCCGGTCTTCACTTCTGATATGGACACCCTTTTAACGCGAAACAAAACTTTCGACGACAGTGGAACGACGGACGTCGCGGCCAGGATGGTTGGGACCGTTACACGCGCCGACGCAAGTGGTGTCGCGACGCCGAGCTGGTCGAGGTTGGATCCGGTTCGGCGGACGCGACGTCCGGTTTAACCCAGGCGTTGGCCCAGGTCAAGGAGGTGGAGGGTGAATCCGCACCTACGGACGCTTCAACAGCCGATTCCGATGCCCAGAGCCTTGCCCCGTCGACGGCATCCAACCCCCGACGACGACGCTGGTTTGGGGGTTCGAAGAGTGTAAGCGACAAATCCGGCAGCCTCGCATCCGCGTCACCGCCATGCACCAACCCTGATTCTTCCGTGGATGTCTCGAAAGTAACCTCTAGTCCTAGCTGCAGCCATCCTCCAAAGAACAACGCCGCCAAACCGATTAACATTCCGCCCTCCCGCTCGCCCTCGCAGCGTCCCCGGGGCCCCTCATCCCGTCCCAGCGGCGGTAGCCCGGGGGGCCGGGACGGCAGCAGTGCCCACGGCAGTGACAGCGCCAGCCTGCGCGACAAAGAGATCATCCTGGCCCAAGACCGGCTGGATCGATGGGGCACGCGAGCCACCGGGGGCACCGAGCGTGCCGAACGAGAGATGGGATTAGGAGATGAAGTGAACATGGGGTTAAGTTGATTTATTCTATTTTATTTTGTGTTATCTTCGGTTTTCAGTTCTCTTAAGCGATATATCTGTATTTATTGCCATCGGATCCGCTATCCGGATTACATAGGGTTCCTGGTGGGATGGACTTGATATAGGCTATGAAGATACCCTCCAGCGTGTTCTGCATCGGCTGTATACCTACAGAATCCCCTTTCCCTAGAAATAATGGCCTATCTGCCATGGCCACGAACCCAACATTCTGTACCCCTCCGGAAAGTACCATACAATAACGATTACCTTACACCTGACTCATGAAGGGTGAAATTGATAATGTACAGCATAAGAATTAAAGTCTATCTTTTATATATACACATAAATTAAAAAGGGATCAAATATCGAAAGTAAAGTACAACACCATCTAGCCCCTCTGCTAGATCAATCCACACACACACTCACGCCCCCGTTTTTAAGAAAGAAGTAGATGCTCAAAGTTTAAGCATCAGCCTCGAGCCCCTTCAGGATATCATCGGCGGCCTTCTCGGCGACCATGTAGGTCGACACGGCAGTGAAGGTACCAGGGATACGGGGGTAGACGGAGGCGTCGACGACACGGAGACCGGTGACGCCACGGACGCGGAACTTGGAGTCGAGCACGGCCATGGGGTCATCGTCGCGGCCGATGGGGCAGGTGCTGGAGGCGTGGTGGCCCCAGGCGGTGTCCTTGATGTAGTTCTCGATCTCCTCCTGCGACTGGATCTCGGAGCCGGGGAGGGTCTCGGCGACGTCGACGGGCTGGCGGTCGAAGGCGTCGCGCGCGAGCAGGATCGCCTCGTACATGGCCTGCAGGTCCTTGCTGCTGTCGCCGGCGCCGGTGTCGAAGTAGTTGAAGAGGATGTCGGGCATGTCGAGCGGGTCGGCGGAGCGCAGCTTGACGGAGCCGGCGGTGTTGCGGGGGTGACCCTTGAGCACGGCCCAGGTGAACCAGTCGTGGGCGTCGGTGATGTTCACGCTGTAGCCGGGGAAGTAGCCGCGGAAGTTGACGGGGCCGCCGAACACGAAGGTGTCGTAGCTGTCGTCGGCGGTGGTCGTGCTCTTGTAGAGCATGGTGGCGGCGAAGCCGCCCGAGGAGTAGATGCCGCGGTCGCCGAGAATGGGGGACTCGAAGCGGTCGAGGCACGGGTCTTCGGCGCCGCCGAAGGTGCAACCCTCGAAGACCTTGTAGTCGTGGGCGGCGTGGCCCTGCACGGCGACTTCGTAGTGGTCTTGCAGGTTGGTGCCGACACCGGGGAGGTCGGCGACGACGGGGATGCCGAACTTGTTGAGCTCGTCGGCGGGGCCGACACCGCTGAGCTTCAGGATCTGCGGGGAGTTGTAGGCGCCGCCGGCGACGATGACCTCACGGGAGGCCTTGACGGAGCCGGGCTCGCCCGCGGAGGCGGAGCCGGCGAGCGGGCTCGCGCGGTACAGGTGCTTGCCGTCGAGGAACTCGACGCCAGTGGCGCGGGGAGGGTTGGCCGTCTCGTCGAAGGTGACCTTGGTGACGAAGCAGTTGGTGCGGACGTCCAGAGGGTACTTCTTGGTGCCGTCGTCGTTGGTGGCGTCGCGGGTGGCCGTGATGAACTCGCGGGGGCCGATGCGCTTGCCGCCGTCGGAGGCCAGCGGGACCTGGTAGTATCCGGGGAAGGTGTCGCGGTGCTCGCTATCCGTGTTGGCATCCGACGCGAGCAGGGTGGCCAGGTTGAAGACGGCGTTGGTCTCGTTGCCCAGGGCGAAGGCACCGCCCAGCAGCAGGCTGAGCAGCTGAGGGTCCTTGATCGGGAGGGTGAGGGGCGCGGTCTCCGTGCTCAACCAGCCGTCGTAACCGTGGCCGGGAAGACCGGGCAGCGCGTAGCCGTTGTTCTCCATCTTGACAAAGTACTTGCGCATGCTTTCCGGGGACCAGGACTCGTCACCGGTCAGGGTCGCGAGGTATTCGAAGTCGGAGCGGTGGGGGTAGATGGTCACCAGGGCGTTGTGCGCCGTGCAGCCACCGAGAGTTCCAGCGCGGGGGTACAGGGTTCCCTTCATGGTAGAGCCAGCCGGCGGGTCGATGCCCGTATACTCCTGGCCATCGGGGGTGTCGTAGGAGGTCTTGTAATCCCGCGCCTGTCGGTCGTCGTCCGCGTAGTGACGGACGAAGAAGTTCCAGGCCATCTCGTCGTCTTCGGACGACTTGGCCGAAAACGCAGGGACGGTGTAGTTGTCATTGTGACCCTGGTCGTCACCGGCTTCGATGAGCAGGGTCTTGTGACCGGCGAGGGCCAGGCGAGCGGCCAAGGGACCACCGCCAGCGCCGGAGCCGACGATAACGTACTCGTAGCCATCGAGGGTGACAGCCCTGGCCAAGCCAGCCGAGGCGGCGAGGAGGCCAAGGAGGCGAGAGACAATCATGGTAGGTAAAGTGATGTTCGCACCCCAATCTCAGAGTGATAGATCATGGGAAGGAGGGGAGAAGGGAAAATAATGCAGGATGCAGGAACCGTCGAATCCTTTATAGCTGGGGGGGTGGGGATTCCCTCCCGCTGAAGGAGCCCATTTGCTTAATATCTAATTGATCGGTCCGAGAATGCTAACTGGCCGATTTTTCTCCCTGAATCGACAGCAATCGGAAAAAAAATCCATTTTGACTGGCTTGGCTGGAAGCGAGCCGCAGATTATCATCAATTCTATTCCAGTTACAGTTCAGGGTCTGCGAAGACATGTCTAGCAGGGAGAGCCCGGTGCCAATCGCCCCTTGAATAGTATCACCATCTAAACCAGGTTGGGGAGGAGGTAAGAAGTGATCGTAGTGGCAGATGCCAATCTGGAGAAGATGAGCGGAGAGAAGAATAGGGGGCCGCTGTTAAGAGGCTGAAGGACATCAACGCTAATTCAATCAGAGTCATTGTTAACCGATTGCTCCACCCGAGGGTGCGTTAGTGCGATGCGGAAGAAAAAATCGCCAGGGGTACAACGAGGTCGCCTAGTAGGGCCCTCCTGGTGATAGGCCTGCATTCGACAGGGAGCCGAGGTCCATAGAGGTCAGCCACCAGAATGGTTGGGATCGGGCCCCTCCCTGCTTGGTGTGTTCACGACATGATCCCCGTAGCCCTCAGCCGTACCCTCTCGATGGGGATGATCGACGAGGTATTAACCGGAAACGATCGGCATAGTGGGTAAGAGACCAAACTTCCCTGAAAAAGCAGGGGGTTAATCTCAATGTCTGGAACCAGAGCCCATGACATGAGTATTGTTGATAAGGGGATCAACCCTGCCCATCTTAGGGATCGACAGTAATTCTTACTCTCTTGGGAAAGTAGGAGAAGGGGGAGGGGATTCACGAAAGAGAACCCCACCTAACGGTTTGTCTCCAAGTCCATGACCAGGACCGATGCCACAGCAAGAACAAAGCTCGCGGGCAAGAATTGTCCTAGCTGACTGTGCCTAGTGTTCGCATGCCATGGATGTATCGCATGCCAAATTCAGACGGAAAAGAAAGACACAGAAAGATGTATACTCCGGCGGACTCCGTAGATCCAAGATGCTCGTTCTAAGAAGCTGTGTGGGTTGGACTTCCTTTCAAATTCGTCACAGCAACCCCACCCGTTGCCCCCGGCTTGGAAAGGAGTACCTGCCTGCTGGTACAGTCCTCGTTATAGCTCCACTTTGGGGCTTCGGATGATGGGAACGGGAAATCCAGTACTCGGAATTGCCAACATTCTTGGCGGAGGTGAGAATGCAAGGCTCGCGTGACAATGCAAGGCTCGGAATTGCTGGAATATAGGAGATTGGCCAATCACCAGCAGAGCAAATTTCTCTTTTCCCCGCAAATACGAGACCGTATAGAGCACCTTAGGAGCGCGAACTTCGCAGATCGAACGGAGAAATGTGTGCATGACAAGAGGTGCTTCCGATCTTCCGATCTCGGCAGCCGGCTTACTCCCACGGTGAAGCAGTTTGTCGGGGAGGACGGAGGCAAACGCATATCCAACAGGTGCCGACGAACTTCGGGTCCCGTGGGGGAGCGGGTACTATGATGCCCTAAGCGGCTGTGTGGTGTCTGAAGGACAGGCACGCTCAATCCACGGCACCGCCATGTCTTCTCCCTCCAAGCCCTGGCCGTCGGTGCGATGCCAACCGGTGGTCGATCTCCACGGCATGTGAAGTGGGTAGATATACAGTGGGCGTGGTTTCCATTGCATGATGCAATAGGCGACGTGGTTCATTCTGCCACATAGATGATCTCCACGTTGTGGGATACTTGCATAGCTTTTCAGTGCCGGACGATCAAGCCGTGTGCGTCAGGCCATTTGTGTCAATTCGGAGTTCCATCAAGAGCTTGAATCAAGCGAGTACCAGGTCCCATTGAAGGTGTTCCAACACGTCCAGCCAATGCTTCATTTCCCCATTCCACAGAAGGTGCAACACCTCCTTAGCCCGCTTCACATTGCCAATGCCAAAGTTGGATTGCAGCTTGTCCAGTGACTGGATGACAAGGACCCGCGTGGCGGGATCTTCGCTCTCAGCCCCGACCAAGAAGAGGGGGGAGGTGAGAGCCGAATACTCGCAGTACTGGTCCAGTGGGAACGACCTGAGCCTATTGACGCAGCTCTGCAAAGCCGAATCTTTCGATGTCGAGACAAATGAAGACCACAATGGATACAGATCTGGCCCGGTAATTTCCTGACTCATGCGCTTCAGTATGGAATGAAGATGGATGTACGACGAATCGCGGAAGCACTCTGCGACCATGAGGAGACGCTGGATGGCGGCTGCCGTGATGCCCCGAGGAAGATTGTATTGCTTCATGGTGTGAGTCCAACTGCGGAGGGACGAATCACTAAAGCGTGGTCAGTGTGCCGCATGGGCCCGCAGATGCCAAGAAACTCACATTGTCTGAATTTCTAGGATCAGGGCGACGGGGTCATGGCGGAGACCAGGGAGGTCGGCTATGCGGGCCGATATCCGAATGATATCCTCCGTATAACCAATGTAGCTGTCGAGCTTTGTGAGGGTGAGATGCTCAGTGCCGGGAATCTGCTTCTGCGTGACCGGGTTGCGGTTGGTCACCTTGGCCAGGTTGTGTGCATACATAAACCTACAGCAAACATTAGCGGATCGATGCCATATGCGCTCGCACACTCGGGGTGTCTCTCATACAGGCCCCAGAGAAATTCCGCCAGGTCAGTGTCAAATGTCGCGAACCCACCGCGGGAGATGACTAGATTCTCCAACGCCTTGAGGTGCGTGGCCCACTGCTTCACGCTTCCCCGTACGATTTCGTATTTCACCAAAAGAGCCACCGACAGGATAGAGTCGTCGGTATAAGGTTGACCAGGAGACTGGAATAGCGCAGCCCGAATCCCACTCATCGTTCGAATGTAGTAATTGGCTGCGGCGGTCTGGGCGTGCAGGTTATCCTGGGACCGATTGGCGAGGTGCATCGCAGACACAGCACAGAGGGCCTTCATGAGGAGGGGCGAGGATAGGGCCCTGGGGATGATCAGGGAGCGTAGAGGGTTCTCATCGCTGTCCAGATTTGCCAGCAGCTTGGACCCCTGCTCCATGTGGTATTGAAGAAAGTGGGTTTCCAGGTGGGAGAGGTTACTCATGTATCCCGAGGGATCGAGGATCGCCAGACCGGAATCGACCGGCGCATTCAGCTGGATCACCTCTTTGCCCCGGCCATTGTCCACATCCTCGAACTCTGAATTGTCCGTGGGCGGCGTGCGTATCTCGATTGCATTGCAGTCCGAGGGTGATGAGAGAGAGATGGACGGGCAGGCCGATACCGTCGAGCATGGGGACGATGGCTCTCGTGTGGATGCTGGTGACCCAGACTCCGAGACCGAGGGGTCGATCCTCCGACGCTTGGGTGTTGATTCATATTGCTGAAACACCTGGTCCGACGGATTGAGAGGCTTTGCCCAGATTGAACCATAGCCTTCACAGCTCAGCCCTAATCTCACACAACTGCGGCAACTGATCGGCCATGTCAGTCGAGGCGAGACTAACGTTAGGGAGACTGCCACGCATACCTCGGTTTCTCTTCATCGCAACGCTTTCGACGCCTCTTACAAGTGAGACAGCCGGACCTCGTCCATTTCGAACCTTCTCTCCGATATCGTTTTCTTGCTGGGGCTTGCGACGGGCTGCCCACGGGGAGCATCACGACTGGATCCACGTGCATTCAATGGACCAACAGACACCCAAACCAATGAGGTGGACTTGTATCAAAAGCGGTCTTCCCAGCTAGCCAGCAACCTATTAGCGCTAGTGATCATCCTACTTAGTTCGACCTGATCATGTTCAAGACTAGTATAGTTACCAGTGGTACTATACCTCGAACACTGCAGGGGACACGTATTGAGAGGAGTTGATCAACTTACCCAATTAGGAGGCGACGATAGAAGATCCGATAAGGAACCTTTATCAGTGATCAATACCACCTTAGTTCCAAGTATCTAGCCGATCGAAGAGCAAGGCACAGAGGGGGAGAGAGACCGACAGATCGAGGGAGAGAGCAGAGAAAGTACACCAGAGTATGAGTTTCTACTAACGAGGGACGCGAATGAGGAGCTGTTTGCGCTAAACCCAAACGGGATGGGCTGCGATACGGCTTATCGGTTGCTGACATAACCATCCCCGCTCCCCTCATTTCTCTCTCTCTCTCTCTCTCTCTCTCTCTCTCTCTCTTCTTTCTTGCTTTCTCTCTTTCTCTTTGACCAGAGAGACATTGACTTTAGACTATATGCAAGGCGAATTGTCCATAGTCCAATCTAATGACTGATGATTTGGTGAATCTTGAGAGAGCAGAAATCCGATCCAGACCACACCATTCCTGAATCGGCAGGTCCATGCGGGTCCTGCGTGCGCTGTGGTACAATCAGTTGCGATATCAGCCTATGATATTGATCACAATGTGTGCTGCGCTGAGTCCCGTCTCAGGAATTGGGGTCGCTACTTAAGACCGTGATCGACCCAGATCCTTCATCTTCCGTTCACAGTTCAACCAGATTCCGAAGAGAAATCCCGGAAGCTCAAACACCATGTCGATCAATTCGCAAGGCGTGGCACCGACCACGGCGGCCACCCTCCACCCATTCGATCCCATCACACCGCACGAAATCCGACTGGTGGCCCGCATATTAGAAGCGGCATTTCCGGGAGTTGCGCTGCGGTACAATCGGATTGATCTCCACGAACCGATCAAGAATGATGTCGTTCCGTATATCGAGGCAGAGCGTTTGCGACAACCGCTGCCGCCAAGACCAGCCCGTTTGCTGTACTCTTACTTCCATCGCCAGGATAACGGCGCATGTTACAAAAGCTTGGTGAATGCGGACAGTAAAACGGTCGTCTCCACCAAGGCGATCCCCGAAGGTGTCCAGGTGGGTGTATTCGACTGGTGCTTCTGAGTACGGAGGTTCAGATCCCTGATGTCTCTTTTTCGCTAGGTTCCCGTGGACATCGACGAACTCATCGACATTGAGCGCCTCTGCATGGAACACCCGGCAGTCAAGGCGGAAATTGAGAAGCTAAAGCTGCCTCCGGGGGTGACGGTCTGTAACGACCCGTGGATGTACGGCTCGGACAACCCCAACGAAACGCGCCGACTGTTCCAATGCTTCATGTATATGGTGTCGGTGGACCACCCCCAAAACAACCATTACTCCCTTCCGTGCAAATTCTCTCCGGTTTTCGACCGCCGTACCATGGAATTAGTACGTATGGATTACTTGCCCGGCGGGGCAGATACAGCCAGCACCGAAACACAACCTTGGAAGCCCGTGGAAACTATTCAATATGCCCATGACCTTTTGACCGAACCTCTGCGAACAGACCTCAAACCCTACATTGTCCAGCAACCGGAGGGTGCTTCTTTTTCGGTGGACGGCAACTCCGTCTACTGGCAGAAATGGCGCTTCCGGGTTGGGTTCAATAACCGGGAGGGCATGGTGCTGTATAACTTGACGTACGATAACCGTAACATCCTGTACCGGCTGGCGGTTTCCGAAATGACAGTCCCTTATGGAGGTGAGTATCGTCCGAGCCATAATATTGGGGGGTTTGGGTTTTGACTTTGTTGATAGATCCCCGCGCCCCTTACCACCGAAAGCAGGCTTTCGACGTGGGCGATGTCGGCTTCGGTCTTAACGCCAACCAGCTCTCACTGGGCTGTGATTGCTTGGGCCACATTAAGTACTTTGATGGATACAGGGCAGATTCCAAGGGCAACCCAGTCCTATTGAAGAACATCATCTGCATGCACGAGCAGGATAACGGCCTGCAACATAAACACACAAACTATCGGTCTGGATCCGCTACCGTCGTGCGTAACCGTCAGCTCGTGCTCCAAATGATTTGCACGGTAGCAAATTACGAGTACATCTTCGCATACATCTTCGACCAGGCTGCCAACGTTGAATTGGAAGTCCGCGCAACGGGCATCCTCTCCACCGTCCCATTCGACCACAAGACCGGCGAAACCGTCCGCTGGGGCACCAATGTCGGACCAGGCGTGATGGCGCCCTTCCACCAACACATGTTCTCTCTGCGCGTCGACCCCGCAATCGACGGATTCAAGAACACAATCTACTACGAAGACAGCGTGCCACTCCCCGAAGACGAGAACAATCCGTACCTCGTGGGTTACACCACAGAGCAGAACGTGATCCAGCAGTCCAGCTCAGCAACCACGGACATCGCCCGCCACCGGGTCTTCAAGATCCGCAACGACAACGTCGCCAACCCCATCACGTACAAACCCGTAGCGTACAAGCTCATGGCCGCGCCCAGCCAAATGCTCCTCCTCAGCCCCAAAGCCATCGGCTATCGTCGCGCGGAGTTCGCGACCAAACCCATCTGGGTCACAAAGTACCAAGACGGCGAGCTATACGCGGCAGGCGAATTCACCAACCAAAGCAAGCGTGCCAACGGCGTCGAAACCTGGGTCCAGCGAGGCGATAATACCGAGAATACAGACGTAGTGCTCTGGCACAGTAAGTCCCATCCCATCCCCCTCAAACCCCCCAAAACCCCATCTCCAGCCCTTCCCAACCACCACTACATATATACCACCCACTACCCCACCTTCTCCCGAACTACAAACATGTAAACCGAAACTAACAGCCTCCGCCCCACCCAGCCTTCGGCCTCACCCACAACCCCCGCATCGAAGACTTCCCCGTCATGCCAATGGAACGCATCAGCGTCATGCTCCGACCAGACGGATTCTTCACGAAGAATCCCGCCCTAGACGTCCCGCAGTCGTCTCAGTCGTTCAACCAGTCGACTCTCCACTCGTCGGCAGCTCCAGCAGCAGCAACTCCAGCGTGCTGTTCTGGCGGTGCGGGAGTCGCGAAGGCGAAGCTTTTTAAGCGTGTAGAGTAGTGCAATTGGTTTTTAAGAGGGAAGGGAAAGGGCAGGGGAGTCTGGACAGATGATTAGATCTTTGAATTTTTTTTTTATAGATATTTATATAAGTATTGCAAGATATCATTCCGTTCTACGTTTTGCCTTTGTTTATTCTAAGAGGAAATACCAATCGGTTGACCTTACTTATCCACTTTTTTTTTTTAAGAATAAAGAAGAAGTATTCAAAAGACCGCTCTAATCATCAAACAGTGTTTCTATTCTCGTTCATTAACACATGTCTCCTGAAAAAAAGAGTTACACATCCATCAACCGCTCCAAATAGAGCCGGCACAAGAAATGAATGAATGATGTATCAAAAAAGCATATCAATCAATCAGAATCATCGTACATAAACCAGATCGAAATGCCTATTTTACAAGCACCCCGTAGATCTTGATCATCTTTCTCTCCCCTCTTTTGTTTCTGGCCCAGCCTGATTGTCGCCTTTTGGGTTCAACCCATTTCACGGCGAAAATCAAGTAAAAACCACTTCTTTCACATCGATTCCATCTTCTGGGTCCAGCCTTCGCTGACCACGTTCAACGGGACCAACGGAGGGTCAGCACCAGGCGACGCCGACAGATGTAGCTTTTAAGCCTTAGGAGCAACGTGGGCGCTGGGGCGGACGCCGCCGTGGTGCTCGGCAGCGGCCTGCAGGGCGCCGTTGAGGCCGTACTGGGTGTTGATGCCCTCGACACGGTGGGTGGAGTTGATGTTCTTGACGAGGGTGAGCTGGAAGCAGGTGGCACCGCCCTGGCGGGAAGTGATGGTGGAGTAGGCCAGGAAGTATTCCCAGATCTGCGAGTATTAGCATGAGTGGACTATTCCATTTCTATCGGCTGGGTGTCGGAGCCTCTGGGGCTATGGAGAAGAATAGGGAAATCACTCACTCTGTACCAGCGGTTGCCGTACTTGGCCTTGACCTTGTCGGCGTTGCCCAACCAGTTGCGGTACCAGTGCCACAAGGTCGACGAGTAGTGCACACCGATGGTGTCAACAGCCTTGACCTCGAAACCAGCAGCCTCGAGACGGTCGACAACGAAGCCCAGGGGAGTGCTCGCGTCGGCGCCGGGGAAGATGTACTTGTTCATGAACAGACCCCAGATGAGATCCTCGTATTGCCAAGACTTGCGGAGACCAGCGATCTGCAGGAAGAAGACTCCATCGTCGTCGAGCATATCGTAGACCTGAGACAGGAAAGTGGTAAAGTGGCGCACACCGACGTGCTCGGCCATCTCCAGGCAGGTGATCTTGCTGTAGCCGCCCTCGATGCGGGGAGCATCACGGTAGTCCGAGCACAGAATACGGCTCTGCTCATCGGCGATGCCAGCGTTGCGCAGACCCTTGTTGCCCCAAGCAGTCTGGTTACGGCCGAGGGTGATACCGGTGACCTTAGCGCCATAGTGAACGGATGCGTACTTAGCCAGCGTGCCCCAGCCACAGCCGAGGTCCAGAATGGTGTCACCGGGCTTGACGCCGATCTTCTCGCAGACGACGGCCAGCTTGTTGTCCTGCATTTGCTCGAGGGTCTCTTCCTTGTTGATGTCGCCGATCAGACCAGAGGTGTAGATCATGCGGGGGCCGAGGAACCAAGCGTAGAAGTCATCACCGCGGTCGTAGTGGTCACGGACCTGCTCCTCGTCTACCATTTGTTAGCAATTGTGTCCATTCTCGTGACGGACAAGGTGGTTAAGACGAACCCTGAGAGCGCGAGTGGACCAACATCTCGGGGATGAAACCAAGGAGGAAGTGCTTGTAGAGACCCATGGTGAAGCGGAAGCTCGCCCAGTCGTGGCGGAACTCCAGAGCCTCGAGGGCATCACCCTTGAACTCGACCTCGCCGTTGAAGTACTTCTCGTAGAAGGTCTCCATGGGGATCTTGCTCTTGCCACGGTAAGTGGCGCGGTCATGCTCACTGTTGAAGCGAAGGTAGTGCTCGACGGGACGACCGGCATACTTGGCCTTTTCGGTCTTGCGCGGGGAGACGGACGAGGCGACGGTCCAGAAGACCATCAAGATGGGGATGGTGGTAAAGACAGCAAAGAAGATGGTGGTGTAGAAACCACCACCGACCTGGCGAGCCAGGTACCAGGGGATGAGCAGGAGCAGGGAGAACAGCAGGATGTTGGAGAAGCTGTCGCTACCGGGGGAGTCGGCGGGGACGGGGGCATTTTTGATGGAGGGATACTGAGTAGGATCTTGTCAGCTTGGGTTTCCCTCGCATTTTACGCGTCTGGTTTGAGTTGAGCTTTATTGATTTTGATTCAATTCTTTGTTTGATGGTTTTGGGTTTCATGGTTTCATGGTTTCATGTTTTCCTTTTTCTTCTTGTTTATTTGTTTTCACCATTGTTTATCTTTTTTTTTTTTTTTTTCCCTCTCGATTTTTCATTCGTATCTTTCTTGCACAATCCAATTGGCACGGGAGCAATTGACTCAATCCATTGACAGAATCAATTGGACAATTGACGTACCTTGGTAGTCCGGACACCACAGTCCTCGGCAGGAGTGACACACGAGGCAGCGGGAGTCTGGATGAACTCAAAGTCCTCTGGGGACTCGGGATGAATTGTCGCCATGATGATGACGGACAAAGGAAAGGGGAGGGTGGGGAGAGGGAGAAAAGGAAAAAAGGGATGGTGGGGAGGAGAGAGGAAGAGAAGGAAAGGAAGAGAGGAAGGAGGAAGAAGGAAAAGAAATAGACGGGGGAGAGAGAACTGGCCCCAGGCTCGGATGTCCAAGCGTACAGTAAGGAAGTACCAGGTAGGAAAGGTACCTTGAGACACTAACAAACAGCCACCTGGCCAAGGTACCGAAAGCTAAAGGGTACAATGTACCTGGCGGGAGCTACTCCCACTCACCGCCTGGATATGACTATCTATGATTGGTCGTTTTTTCAGGTCCTGCATAAAAGTATTATTTATTCACCCAGTCTGGGCGAACTTATAGTTCTGATGCGGATCTCAATCCTGGTTTTCCTCTGTAGCGGTCAAGAGATGGAATTATTGGTTGAAGAACAAGGTCCAGTCATGCCAGTAGCAATCATAAAAGCAGTAAGAACCCTCCACTCAGGTCTGGACTTCTCTTGACATTGGCCCATGGGATCGCGTGTCCTGAAACTGCAAGATCGACACCAGCAATCTCCGTATCCACACAATCGCCTGTCGCATTCGTTACCATTTCACGATGGATGACGACGACTACTGTTATTAGAAAAAAATATCAATGAAATAAATAAAAACCATGATCTGATTGAATCGCTGACATTCGTAAAACATACACATTAACGCCACCCTCTGGTGGAAATTTCCCAGTTGCCCGGCCCCCATTCCATTGTATAGCCAGTCCGTCCCGTTGTCCCGGCGAAGCTTTCGTGAAAACGATGACAAGCAAAAAAACAGTTCAAGACAGATAAAGGGAGGAAGTATAAAATAATAGGAGCAAAAACGCAAAGCATGGCATAACACCTCATCCCATAAGACTCCTGACCGCTAATGCAGTCCCCGGGGCATTCCGACGTATCCGATCTCCTTCCCGGAGAAACATGTAAATAAAGCCTCCCGTTTACAATGTGAGCTGGAAGTTCTGGGCTTCCTCATCTTCCTCGAACGTCGGGAGTCTTTCTTCCTCCTCGACAGGGCCCAATGAACCTTCGTCTGGCTGCGAGACATGGGGGATCTCGCTGTCGAAGAGTGATGATCCAGCGGGAGAAGGCAGCAGGTAGGTCTCCGGAGACAGGATATTCGCGCCCGCGGAATCGAGAACCTCTGGGGCGGTTTGCGACGGGCCATGGAGCTTAGACGACATGTCGCGGCCCTTGGTGTACCCCACCGTCGTGCGCGAACGGGCGGCCGCGGCGGTGTTGCGCATCGGGGAGGGGTTGGCGGGAGCACGAGGCTTGCGGGATGCAAACATGGAGGAAGCGACTCGGGGCTTGGGCTTCGGCATGGCGGCGGACCGGGTGCGCACGGTTGGTCTATCGGTGCCGGACAGAGCAGCGGCCGCATTGCGAGCGCGGACGGTGGAGATATTGGTGTGGCTGTTCTCCTTGGCCTTGTTGGCAGTGGCCCTGGTGCGACGCTGCGGGAGCTCCTGTGCGCGGGTCTTGCGGGGATGAGTGGCCTGCGGGGTGTCCTCAAACCCAATACTCTCCACCGACTTCAGGATCATCTCGTCGACCATCTTGTCGAACGCGATGGAGTCCTCCTGGAACTTGCGCTGTCGGCGAGTGAGCCCATCCTCTCCCACTTCGTTGTCTCCATACACGCTTTCGAGACCCAATGCCAGATTCTGGGGTTGGAACTGGGGGAACGTGGTGTCATATGTGATATCATCGGGAATATCTAAAAGTTCTGCAGGAATGTTAGAACGGAGAGATCGAATGG
This sequence comes from Aspergillus taichungensis, assembly GCA_002850765.1. Lineage (NCBI taxonomy): Eukaryota > Fungi > Ascomycota > Eurotiomycetes > Eurotiales > Aspergillaceae > Aspergillus > Aspergillus taichungensis. The sequence continues at coordinate 20,474 of KZ559618.1, forward strand.
AAGGAGTCGTGTGAGGAGCCGACCTTTGGGCTTGGGCGGCATGTATTCAATGTCGGGAACGTCATCCGGGGCCGGTTGTGCCTGCACCTCGGGCTGAGTCGGCTCGGCCAACGGGGTAAATTTCTTGACTTTCTGGGTAGAAGCTCGTTTTGCCGTTCTCTCCGGCTTCATCGTTCCCGGTGCGGCAGGGGTCTGAAGGCCTCTGGCTTTGGCATTGGTCGTTTTCATTCCGAGGGGGGCCCGCTGACGGGTGTCTAAATATCACCATCGCTGGTCAGTACACCAGCTACATCTGGTCGGGGGATTATTTTCCATCTCATCGACAAATAGGCATATCTCTTTTCTTTTCTTTCCCTTTCTTTTCTGTACACATACCCATCGGTGTAGCAAACGCATCTTTCACAGAGAGCTTCGTGTTATCCTTCTGCTTCCCGGTTCCCTTCACGGTTTTCTTCCCAAAGGCAAGCGGATCGTTCTCGTCGTTCAGCGGGATCTTGAACGGGGTCTTTGGGGCGCGGGCACCCGGGGTTTTCGGTTGCAGGGTCCTGGCGCCTTGGTTCAAGGGTTTCGCAGCGGCCACCGTCTGGTGGGCGTGCACCAGGTTCTCCTGGTCTCGGAGAGCCAACATGGTGGCGCGTTACTCATGCACGGAGGGTTCGAACGTTTTCTTATCAGTGTTGAGTCTTGGTAGGTGGGGGAAGAGAAAAAGAACGGGACGAGAGAGTAACGAGGACCATCAAATGGGATGATCCTCTCTTGGACGTGACTTCTTGGATAGGTTGTTTTGGTGGTTGCCGTGGGGATTCTGCCGGCGGGAAAGAAACCGTGGTCCAGCCACAGCCGCACCGCCTCGTCCAGCCACGGTTGCGTGTCCTAAACAGGTTAGATCAACGCCAGGCTGGCATAATCATCATAATAATAATAATAAACAGAAGGGTGAAGATGATTATAATAAAATGGTAATTATAGTACAGTAATAAACCATAAGTCAGAAACCGAATCAGCAGTAATAAATCAGATCATCATCGCCAGAACAGGACTAATTTCCCACTAGTTGAATGTCTGGGTATTATTAGTTCTATCTACCTACCTAACTGGACTTAAGGCCACCGCTCTTCCTCCACTTCTTTCGTCTCCTAACCTACCTAGCCCAATCCCTTACCTATCGTTCTATCGATTTGGTTTCCCCCTCTCTCACTTCCTCCCACCTCAACCTATTTTCCCTCTGGTTTCTCGCTGAGCGAAGACCTTTCGATCTTATCGCCGCTCTTCTGTCGACACCACACACCAAATTAACTTCTCAACCCGTTGCCCATCATGGATAAGATTAAGGAGGTAAGTTCTCGGTCTCTCCGCCACTCTCCTGTTTGGCGGGGTAGCTTGGCTGTTGTCAATATGCACATGCACCATTCCTTCCCCTTGCTTTTCCCTTGCCTGTCAGTCACATACCTCTGGGATTTGAGCTTCTGCCATTCTTTCTTGGAAAGAAAATGAGAAAATGAAGAAAAGAATCATAAAAGAAGAGACAAAGGAAGGAAAATAAGGAGAGACGGGGGCATGAGTGGAAATGGCAACAGAAGAAGATGACAGCTAATCACGCGAACCAAACTAACTCATCATGGATAGAGAATGAACCAGCTCCGTCTGGAGGCCGATGAGGCCGGCGAGAAGGTCGAGGAGCTCAAGGGCAAGGTCAAGACCCTGGAGCAGGAGAATCTGTCCAAGGAACAGGAAATCACGTCCCTCAACCACCGGAACCAGCTTTTGGAGGATGAGGTCGAGAAGCTCGAGACTTCCCTCAAGGAGGCCAAGGACGCTGCCACCCAGAGTGCCCAGCACGACACACAGACCGAGGCTCTGCAGAGACGTCTGCAGGTCTTGGAGGAGGAGGCTGAGGATGCGGATCGGAACCTGCGGGAGACCAACGAGAAGTATGTCTTCATTTTTGAAATTCAAACCAAGACCGCGAACCCGTTCACTAACGAATTCGGTGATAGGCTCCGCCAAACCGACGTCAAGGCCGGCCACTACGAGCGCAAAGTCCAGGCCCTGGAATCGTCCCGTGACCAGTGGGAGAGCAAGTACGAGGAGATGGCCAAGAAGTACGCCGAGCTGCAGAAGGAGCTGCACGATCTGGAGGTGTCTATAAGCAATGTCTAGAGGGCAGGTCTGAGAACCGGCGTGGAGTTGGGGCCGATGCTGGAGTCGGCGGTCATTCCAGCATCTCTTGTTTTTATAGTTGCAAATCGCAGCCCATCTGATTACCGTCCATCCGCCGGCGACAGATCTAGCGGTGTTCCTTTGTCTTGTCACGCAGCTGGCTTTAATCCTCGTCCATCAGTCATATTTCGTTACCCCCTTTTCCCCGGGCTTAGCAGATGCTTTCCTATGAAAAGGTAGATACAGTGTATTTCTACGGAGTGTATCCTTGCGAGACCGCTAGCGTAGGTAGATTCGTTCCTGGGTATGATCAAACGTCCCCTCGTGCCCCCTCACATTATTGCTCCCGCCGAGCCTTAGCCTTCTTCTGGTTCGATAACCGCTGCTTTGTCCGAGCAAGCTTGCGATCCTCCTTACTCTCATATCGGAACTTCTTCTTCTTCTTCTTGGGTTTATCCTGCGCCTTCTTTTTCTTAGCGGGTTCGGGCGCCGCATCAGGTTTCGTCGCCCGCGCATCGCCGCCCTCGTTCTCCTCGTCTGAACCATCTTCCGCATGGTATTTGAGTAGACCTTCCCGCGACGGATCCAACTCCTCCACCGTTACCGTAGTATATTTATCTTCGTCGATATACTCCGCCTCATAATCCACCGGGGGCGGCTCCTCAATCCCACCCCACTCCTCTCCCTCCTCGTTATCGTCGTCGCTCGCAGAACCGGACCCGTCGCCATCCTCTTCATTCAACCGCTTCAATTGCCGTCGATGCTCTTCAAACGCACGCTGGTATTCTTGGGCTCGTTGTTCGCGAATCTACACGCAATATAACATCCCCCGGTTAGGTCGCATTCTTTATTTCCGCTGAAACTGCAGGGGGAGGGGGAAACAGCCGACGCACCTTTCTCCTCTCGTCGCGCTTGATTTCTTTGGCTTTGCGTTCGGCGATCTCCTGCGCATGACGCTGTCTCTGAAGCTTTCGTTTGCGAAACCCCGTCAGGTACTCCTGGCGGGCGTCTGTATCGAAATTGATCTCTTCGACTTTGGGCGCTAGCTTGCGGCGTTTTGCCGAAGGGTGGACCATGTTGCTTTAGGATATGGCTGGACCAGTGTAGACTGCGATTACTGTAGAGTTTTGAAAGCGAAATATATCCGGCTAGATCTCAAAAGCAAAAAAAGAAGAAGAAATATAGAATGATAACGATCTATAGTAGTCTTGTGTCAAGTCGACCGAAACCTTCTAGCGGGATGTTCCATTTTTTTAGTTCTTTCCAAGCTGGACTGGCTCGACCGCCTCCGAGACCGCCAACCAATCACGCGGTCCAAACGGCGGTCCCGACAAACCGCCAGCCGTAATAGCTACTGCATCATCATCCTTCATATCTACCGACCTCTCCTCTCCCCCAGAACTCTTCCACTCGACTCTGTGAGACCAGCGGTCGATTCCCATTGATCATGCATCTGCGAGGCCTCTCCCTGCTCGCTCTGGCAGCAGCAACCGCCAACGCCTTCCAAGACTCCTCACCCTTTTTCCTTGCCTCGACCTCTGAGTACGATTGTCCCGCTTCTAAATAATCCCATGGCCGCCAGTAGTGAGTCACGGAATTGCTAATAGGCGTGGTAGAATTCTTACGCAACCCGCAAACCTCAAGAGCGCGACGGACCTGCTCGATGACCTTTCCTCGGCCCTCCGTGGCTGCCCCTCCGATTACTATGTCCTCGCTTCTCAACCGGGGGTGCACAGCACCGACTTCTCCAAGCGCACCGCCGCCCCCCGTCTCGGCGCGAAGATGACGGGCAAAGACCGGGATGTTCGGTCGAAGATGATCGTCAGTGAAGTGGTTGGAACGCTGGAGGCCAAGCAGATCCAGGACTTGCTGGAGAAGGAGTGTGGGGCGCAGACGACTGTTGTGGATGGTTCTTGTAAGTTTTGTCTGCCGGGGAGCTCGTCAATTTTGAGTATCTTGCTAATTGGGTTGTGTAGCGGGATCGTATCCCTCTGATTTCGGGGCTGAGCCTCGTGTGATTCTGGTGGACTTTCCCAATCTGTCTCTGGGGTCGGACCGCGCACAGCAGCTCTCGGACAACGGTATGCGATTCGATCGTCCCATCCCCCGCTAGAAAGATACTGATATATGTGGCAGATGGCCTTCTGTCTGATGTCGTCGAGCGGATTCCGTCGTCAAAGAAGTACACGATCCTCTACGTCACCTCGCCGAGGGAATTCGAAGAGCCCACTCACGACATGTCTCAATCGGACCATGGATCCTACCAAGAACAAGATCCCGTCCACATGGACTTGAAGCGAGACTACTCGGCACATGGTCGTCGGGAGAAGCCTGCGTCGAACAGCTCCCTGTTCCAGGAGTATCAATACTTCACTCCCGGTGAGTCGCGTGGCCCAAGTACTGATCTTGATGATGACCAGACTAACATCCGCAGGTATTTTCATGGGTTTCATGGCGTCCTTCTTGTTCCTGGCCATTCTCTACATTGGACTCAGCGCTCTTCTGAGTCTGCAGGTACCCTATGCCGCGTTTGAGAAGGACACGTCGGCTACCGTGCAGAAGAAGCAGCAGTGATTGATGAACTTGAACTGATCTTGGGGAGGGGAGATGTTACTTATGCTATGATACACCTCTGTTGATTCATGTTGGCGAACTATCCTTGTATTATGCTCTTGAAGTGTTATTCCATCCATCTACCGTTCCATAGAGACACCGTAATGATATAGCACGTGACCGAGGCACGGGGCAACCAGACCAACCCGATCAGGCAACGCCCGCCAAAAGCCCCCCCCCGTGACTCTCAGGGACTCGACCGTCTCAGATTTGCCTGCGCCTTTCTCTCCAATCTCTTACGGCTGATCCTGACAGCCGATCGACATTCTCTACTGCTCCTTCTTTAGTCGCTGCGTATACAGCCTTGTCTTTCTTTGTGCGGGGGAACCGGTCGTTACCCCGAGATTCCTGCATTGTTGACCCGGTGTTTGGGTGGAGCCTCAGATCGGAGAGATCCACGCTTACAGCTGCGGAGTACTCTTATCGACCAGGAGACGCCCACCTCGCTTGAAAGATTTACGCGAGTAGAACAGACGGAACATATCATTCGGACATATCGCATACTGATAGAGTCGGCACTGATGCCTTGACGGTCGTTCCCGTGCCATATCAGATCATCATCGCCCCATTCGTTACTGCATACATAGATAGCCTGAGAGCTGCGTTATCGGAACATTCTTGCATCTGCATTCCGCCATGATTTTATTCCCCGCGCGCCGTACCGGGGCCCGGCGGTCGTCGTGGATGCTCCTTGTGGTCTTGGTGATCGCTCTGTGTGTGGTTTCGGCCGTCGCGCAAGACAAGAATGCTGTTGACAACCCCGACGCTGCGACTACGGACGTCACAAAGCCTGAACCTAAGGAGACTGCGAAAGAACCTGCGAAGGAACCTGCGAAAGAAACCGCGAAAGAAACCGCGAAAGAACCTGAGAAAGAACCTGAGAAAGAAACAGCTACGGAAGAACCCCCAAGCAAAGAGACGTCCAGCGAAGAAACTTCTAGTGAAGAAAAGACCACCGAAGAGAAAAAGACGGAAGAACCCACGACTGACCTGAAACCGACAAGTACCAAGACGTCGGAGTCGGAGACCACGACTGACGCCGAGTCGACCACTTCGGAGACTACCTCTTCGTCCGAGTCTGCCTCGTCTTCCAAGACAGCCGATCACCCAGAAATCACAGTCCCCCCGACGGCGGATGCGCCGTACATGCAAAAGTCAAACACGCCGGAAGGCACGGTCTTCATAGCCGTCGGCGCCGTCCTAGGGTTCCTCGGGTTCGCAGTCCTCGCCTGGCGCGGCATGGTGGCCTGGTCCGTCAACCGCTCCGTCCGCCAGGCCGCCCTGATGCACTCCTCTGAAAGCAAAGGACTCCTCCGGTCCCGAAGAAAAAGATCAACAGTCCGTGCCCAAGGCCCCGTCGCACCCGTGTCTCTCGAGAAAATGAGCGGCAACAAACGCGCCAGCCGCATGCACCAACAGTCATCCAAGGTCCCCAGCTCCAGCAGCGGCCTCTTCTTCTCCCCAACAGCAGGAATGCAAAGCAGCGGCAACCGGGCATCGAACTATCTCCCCGCGGGATACTACGCAGCCGGAAATGCAACCGCAGGCGGGAGTGGCAGCGGCGGCGGCGGCCATCACACGCACTTCTCCGACCTCCCCGGAATAGGACCCCAATCGCAAGGCTACACGCGGACGAAATCAGGCCCAAGCCCACCAGGGACACCGACACAACAGCAGCAGCAGTATCACACACCCAGCGGTGCCACCCACGAGTACCCGCACAGCGGCCCACGAGCACCCTACTACGGCTCCTCCAACAGCGACATAAACCTCTCCCACGCACCACAGGGCCGAACACCCAGCGCATACCTAGAAGACCTCTTCGAGAACCACGCACCGCAAAGAAATCAAAATAAGCGATATCGGGGTTGAGACCGCACACGGCTTGGCTTACTTTGTCCTGATTTTTTTCCTATTCTATTCTACGAGGGACGATGTACGGTTTATTGATTGATTGATTGTTTGGTTCTTACCTAGCTTCTCGAGTCATGTCATAGTTCTTTTTTCCCTTTCACTTTAACTAACCTTGGATTTAATACGTTGATAGCATTGAACCGCATTATCTTTTTTTTATGGGGTCGGCCGTCTTCTCTTCTTGTGTAATATCCCTGTTCCTCCATGGCGTTCACTGCATCTCATTCAATCAATCGATCAATCAACCAACCTACCCTATCATATTGGTGTTTTCCCCTTACGCACCTCATATTCGCCTGCCAAAAGATATAATCAATCAAAGCGAAAGTTGGAAACAATAAAGTCCAGAGAAGAAAAAAAAGGCGTGACGGAAGACCATCATTGTACAGATCAGCTCCGACAACGCGCCTGTTATGTTGATAGGTAGTTATAGTTAATACAAATGCGAAAATATAGCCCTACCCTCATCTATCCATCCAGCAAATATAAAAGGAAAAGAAAAGAAAAGTGCTAGCTAGCTAGCTAGCTAGTAGTGGATAGTAGCAAATCCGAATAAGTGTAGCAATAACGGGCATAGAAAGCAGCAAGACCCAGGCTCTTCCTATGCGAGAGAATAGATCGCGTCGCTGGGTGTATATAGTATGACACGAAGTTGAAACAGAGACAATGTGGAAGGTTAATCTAATCTATGCCACAAATTAAACGGTTTAATCCGCATCCAGCTTGCCGTTGATTTCGCCCAGGCGAATGTCATCCGGGACCGGGCCTCGGCTGTTGCGGACTATGACGATCCGTAAGTAATGTGGGAATGTTGGATCAGTGCTGAGGAGGACGTACTCAGTTCGGCTTCTGACCGGAGGAACACCCACATCCAGCGGCGTGCGACTTCCAGAGACAGCAAGATGAAGATGCCAGATTCCTTCTCGCTGAGCCACGTCAGGCCAGATATGAATTTGGAAAGCCAGGAGAAACGAATGAAGAAATCTATGACGATGGCAGAATAGTACTGTCGGTCTGAAAAGTAGCGGTGGCGGCGCAGGCCAAACGGGTGATTAGGGTCGGCCCGCGCCGAGGTGAAGAGAGTCAGATCCCAGTCCTTCGTGATATCCCAATAAAAGCTGTAAGATGAATTTATCATAGCGAAAAAGTGTCTGGAACTTTGGTCAGTCGTGAAATGAGACTTTTGCGTGTTGTGAGGACTTACAGTATACGGGAAAACCCTATTTCACTAACTTCATAGAACTCCATTGGGTTGTAATTTCTGATCTTGGCAGCAAGGATAATGACAGGAAAGGCGCTGGAGTACTTCAGTGCGTTGGCAAGATGCTGGTTGGCCTTGCTGTTCTCCCGGCCGAGGCCAGCTCGTCGGGCACGTAGATACTCGGTCAGACACTGACGGAGTCGGATCATACTGGGAATAGCGATAATGGTGGGGACGATGTAGTCCTTCCCACACATCCGGTCTGGCTGGGATGTGCTCGAGATGCCCCCCGTGAAGAACATGCAGAACGTAACGTACAGGTCCGCCAGAACCTTGGCGTAGCTGGTCAATGCATCCGCCAAGAGAACATCTCCGAACTTGCCATCTTGCGTTTCCGCCAGACCGCCAATGCTGATCCGTTTCAGAGTCAGGAGAAAGCGGCGCCGTCCCGAGCGCGAAACGGGGTTGACCGGTAATATGAGAAGGAATAAAGCGATCACGAAGTATGATTGCGGGATAATGTCCAGCCTCTCAATCTGTTCCGCCGTACCGCGCGTCGTGATCCAAAAAAGAAGGAACGAAAGCCCCAGGGGCACGGAAAGAACTGTCGCTAGACGGAAGGCAGAGGTGTGATGTGGCTCTTGGTGCGACGCTTGCCGGGGAGGGTATCGGATCAACGATGCGAGATCCTAGCGAGCCGTCAGTCAAAAGGCCGCCACATAAGGGGTAGAATAGGTGGTCAGGAGGGACACCTACGATATTATAGTTCAATAGATATTTCAGATTGACGCCCCATCCCCAAAAGCCTATCCAAATCAATACCAATCAGTGGGACAAAGATCACATGAAATCCAACCGGTTAGAACCATACCAGCGAGCAAAAGCACCGCAACGCGATAAGGAAATGGAAAGACTAGACCGAAGTCATCCAATTGAGCATGCTGATCAGGTCCCATGTTCCATCGAGGAGACAGCACCGATGGTGGTGATCGATCCTTCTATTACCAAAGTAGAGGAGGGCGGAGAGGTGGGGGAGAAGATAAGAAAGATTATGTCGGTTCAATCAATAAACCCCAGTCAAGACAAAGTATCACCAGAACAGCAGAAAAAAAAAGACTCTAAGAGAAAGGAGAGACTAGAAGTGAGGGTACAACTTTCGTTCCTGATTCTATCCAGAAGGAAGTCCACCTTTCCCGGAGACGAAAAAGAGGCCCGTCTGGACTGTTTCACCGCATCCGGTGGGCGGTGATGATGGCGGTGAACTCTTTTGATCCTGAGGCCGTTCTATATTTGCATTCCCCACGTGACACCTACGGGTTGTGGTCACGTGTCTATGGACCGAGGCATCTCGGACTGCTCGCCCGCCGTCCGGGGAAAGACGTCCGAGAAGTACGGGGAAGCAATGCGAACCTCGTCACAGACGCCATAACAGACCTCGACTGTCTCACAGGGCACTTCTTCGCTGTACTCACCTTATAGTCATCTACAAGCTCTTTTATTCGGTCAAATACGAATCATGGCGGACGAAGACCTCTCATTGTCGGCACCCACCGCGCCCGCAGCTCCCAGTCCCTCGGCCTACTTCTATCCCTTCGCAACCTCCCCAGATATCATTCGATCGCATGAAAAGGATGTCTTCACCACAGCCGGCCTGTTCAATCAAGCGCAGAATATAGCTCGCTCCCTCCGTGGCGCCCGATACGCCCACGCCCATTCCGAGTCCATCAAGAACCTGACCGAGATCCTGTACTTCTCTCTAACAACCCTAGTTGGCAACCGCACCCTAGGAGAGGAATACTGTGATCTGGTACAGCTCGAAGATGACACGCTCCGCCTTCCATCCATCGCCCGGCGCGCGGGCTACATCCTGAGCAGCATAATGGTCCCCTGGTCCCTGCAGCGAATCCTCCCGGGCTTCCGACAGCGGTTACGTGCCAAGCTAGAGCGCAGCATCGCACGGCAACAATTTAAAGCCCAACAGCAACACGAGGCGTCCAAATCGACAAAAGGAGGAGAGTCTAAACCCCGTCCCCTCTTCACAAAGCTCCGCATTCAAAAGTACATCCTCGAGCACCTCGACTCGATCACGTCCCTTTCTCCCATCTACGCCCTCAACATCGCAACCTTCTACTTCTCGGGCTCATACTACCACCTCGCGAAACGGTTCTGGGGCCTCCGGTACGTCTTCACCAAGAAGGTCGAGGACGACGAGCAACGCGTCGGGTACGAGGTCCTCGGCGTGCTGCTGGTCCTACAGATCGCAGTCCAGAGCATCCTGCACATCCGGAGAGTCGGCGACAGCTTCCAGCAAGAAGACCGGGAGCTCGAGTCATCTGCTCCGGCTGGTCCAAATGGCCAAGATGACTCCCTGGGCCGCTCGATCGAGAACCCCTCCGCCCTTCCCCTCCTCCCTGCCAACACGGCCCGTTACGACCTAGAGGAAGACGCCAAAGCCGTCCCGTGGATTCCGGAGGGCCAGCAAAGCAAGTGCACGCTGTGCCTGGAGTCGTTCAAGGACCCGAGCGTCACGACGTGCGGCCATGTCTTTTGCTGGATTTGCGTTCGGGACTGGGTACGTGAGAAACCGGAGTGTCCGCTCTGTCGGCAGGACGTTCTGCTGTCCAAGGTGCTACCTCTACGGGGGTAGGTTTTCCTTTCTCAAATACGATGACGAAAACAGCATGTCGTTCCCTGTTCCGTTTGGGACCTGTTCTTGTGATGCATGCATGTACATAAGCCTATGTCTTTACATATACATATACCCTTTCTTTCTAGAACCATGCAATAGAACGCCTTGAACCAATCCTCATGCTATAATGTACAATTTGTCGAGTTGACGCTCCGTCGCCTTCATCTGGTGCGAGCGGCTGTGGGGCGTACCAAAAGCGCATCTATGATACAGGGCCGTTCGCCCATCGTTCTTAGCATCCTCGTGCGCTTCGCTTCGCCTTGGGCAGACAGAATGACCACAGGAAGAGCTTGTGGTATGCTCAGAGTGGGGTGGGTGGGCGCAGACACCGTGTTCGATGCCGCGCCGATTATTTTACATCAGCGGATGAAATAAGCCGGACCACCGACATTCACTTAGTGGGATTCGCCTGATTTTCAGCAGGGTCAATGACTTCGACGTCCTCTGGCTCGGTCTGCACGGGGGTTTCGTGCACGATGCGAATCGGGAGGTCGAGTTCCGCGTGCGCTGGCAGAGGAGGCGTGGGGTCTAGGGCTTGTCGCTTGGCGTCCATCGTGTAGAATAGGCACAAGCAGGCGTAGGGGTCGGACGCAGCGTCTATTAACGGGGTTTTCTCGTCAGTGTGTCTTCCCTTTTTCCACGACATGGCTGTTCGGAACTTACATTGGACTTGGCGGTAGTTCAGCGGGTAGGTCCAGTCGCCGCAGCGGACGTCGTCGTCTTTCTGCAGGGGGAGCCCAAAGTGCTCCAGGACTTGATCGCTTAGGTTGACCAGTCGTTTGTTGATGAGTGCCGGGTTGGTATGGCAGTACTTGACTAGCTTGTACAGATGGCTGAGTTCGAAGATGCCGCGGGCGTTGATGCCTAGGAACTTCCGGAGACGGGTACAATCGGCTTTGATGGACACGCCTACTTTGGTGATTTCGGGGGATTGTATGATCCGCCGAAGAGACGGGGCAACGAGGTCGTCGATGCTCTTTGCCGGCTGGAAGAGCGCGAGGTGAAATAGGGCGATGCGCTCTTTGTTGGCGATTTGGATGAGAGACATGTTGTTCTGGATGCTGTCCGAGGCGGAGGCCTGCGCTTTCCATTCGAGGTCGAGTCCTAGTACTTTGTCGTCGAGGAAGTACCGCGCTACCTCTTCGGTGCTCTTCAGAGTCCTGCAGTAATGCACGGTGATGTTCTTTCCGTCGGAGCCTTTATATTGGTTATGGCTCCAGAATTTGGGTGGAGAGGAACTAGGCCGTTGTTCTGCCACGAGATTCCTGACCCCGCTGGGTTGCCTCTTGTTACCAGCAAGCGAGGGCGTTGGTTGTCGGCGCCTCTTGGGGGTTTCTATAAGTTCGATGGTGGATTGGGTAGTTGAAGCAAACGCCCGCAACTGCCTGGGTTCAGATATGCGAGAATTTGTCCATTGTCCCAGAGTCTGGATTCTAGACCGAGGTGTCCAGGCGTAGGACTGAAGATGGATTGATAGAGGGCCGTAGGACACCTTGACTCTGCCTAAGGCACTGGGTACCCTAGGCTTACCAAACAGCATCTTGGGGGGCATGTTTGGTATCGCGCGCCAGGCAATCCACTGGCTATGGAGAGAAAATATGGATGCAAAGTCGGCTGGACTTTCATTAGTCATGCACTTGCAAAGGATGAGGGTATAGTAACCGACATTAGGTATCTCCATTAAGATGTAGAGATCAAGTAGGCGTTATATATTTGGTCATTGCGGGAGTCTATGGGCTTGAAAATACGAGATCTCCATATAGTAGACACCACACATACCCTAAAACAGCTCCATCCAAATAGACTAATTAAAATCTCAAAAAAAAAATTACCAGGCAGTGACTGTTGTAAACAAGTACATCATGTAAACAAGTATATCATGAGAAACAAAGCGAGGCGGTAAAGCAGATTAACGATCGGGGCGGAGGGATGATATCCCGAGGCGCCAAGAGTTTTGTCCGCGGTGGACGGTGGACTCGCAATCATCGGAGGATCCTCCATCTATGTCATTCCAAATTACAGAGTAGTTCCATCTCATCTGCATTGGAACGCCGTTGAGATTTCTGCCTCTCTACACCACCCCCAACACAAGATGGCGTCCCAGCTTCTGCCCCTCGGTAAGCATGCAATGGCTCGTGCGTAGGTGACATGTTCGCTAATGGCCATGGCAGAGTTGATCGACAAGTGCGTGGGATCGAGGATCTGGGTGATCATGAAGAATGACAAGGGTGAGCTCTACCTACATCTTCGCAATGAGGCTGTGATCAAGGCTGACCCTCGGACAGAATTCGCCGGCACTTTGTTGGGTTTTGATGACTACGTCAGTAAGTAGAGCCGATTTCCCTTTCCGGAAATGCGACAGGAACGCAGGCTGATCGGGACCAGACATGGTATTGGAAGATGTGACTGAATTGTAGGCCCTCCGAGCTTCAAGATCCTCATGATCCAAATGAGGAGACATCGGGTCGACAGCGCCTTGGCTAACTGAGATATTAGTGATTACTCTGGCGCTCAGGTTAAGCTGCCCAAGATCCTGCTTAATGGCAACAACGTCTGCATGGTAAGTAGAACCGTTCACCAGGATCTCGTCCGGAGAATCTCCTCTTCTGAATTCTGACCTGTCGGTGCAGTTGATCCCGGGTGGGGAGGGCCCTGTTGGTGGTTCCTAATTGATGATATCCACGTTTCTTCTGCAAACCACAAAACCCCAAGAAATTAAAAAAAAGGAAGAAAAAAGAATAATCTCTGCATACGACCGTTATGTAATGTCACATAGAATTATTGTAAGGCTCAACAGACAAGATTTGTCCAAGGACTCTAGTGTTCTTCTTCCTTCGCTCTCCTCCAGGTCATGCGGACTGGTGTGGGACCAACACGACCTATAAGATGCCTAGAGGTGGGATTGGAAATCGATCTGGCCCGGATTGAAAGCCACGCAAGGTAACCTTGTCGCTTCTCGGAAGGGATGAAGCTGCGAAACGGACGCCACCGACATGCTCTACCACTGAACTCTCCTACGTCGTACACGGAGATTATCTTTTCTCTGGTGGTGTGGATCGGGAACCTACCAGTCTCGTCCTGTCGACCTTGACTAGGTTCATGATTTTACAACTCAAACCGGGTGGATTCTGGGGTAGGAGACCGCGTGTGGGAGGTCTGCAAGCCCTGTCCGAGAGAGGAAGAAACTGGAGACGAAGATTTGTTGGCTGAACTAAGATGGTCAAACCAACTCAAAACCAGTGATGGAAATTAAGATCAAATGCCAATCCAAAGAAACGACCAGAAAGATTGCATTGACCAGGAAAGGAAAAGGTTGACCACGCCATTTCAGCCACCAGAAGGATGATAAGCATCGACCGCCAACTGACCATGTCATTGGATGGCGAGGTGATATCGAGGCATCATAAAGACATGGATCTAGATTGGGATGCAGCACTAACCGACGGATTGCTTTGCTCTGACTGGGTTGACTCGTGCCATCATGGTCTGTTGTTCGCTCTCCACCCCCGCTTCCCTTGTTCTTGGTCCGTTGGTCGTCCGCAAACCCCAGCTTATCAGCCATAAACATTATCCTAATTCTTGATCGGTGACTCCGCTTCTCTCTTCGACCGCGATTAAGCGTTTGTGCCATGGCTCTTCTCTCCTCTTATTTTATTTCCCTTTTCTTGGGAGACCTATTTAAAGGATTCAAAGTACTTGGGCTTTCCAGGTCGCAGGGGATTGTGCATCGGGTTTAATTTGATTTGATTTGATTTGGTCTGACCTTTTCCCCTTCTACATCCGCCACCCCCCAATACCCTCAAATACGAGATCACGGCTGTTCCTCGTTTCTTGGCTGGCTCAGAGTAGTATTCCCAGACAACCCGGGCGCTGTTTAGGTTCCCTTCAGTTTGGGACTAGTTACTATCTGGATTGGCCTACTAATTCACTCGGGTTTCCCTGGTCACTGTTGATTTGTCCCATGTTTCTCGCACCCCCTCCCGTTTGATCCCCCTGGTCCCGTGTCATCGGTCTCCCTTCTTTCCTTCTTTTCCCCTTTTCAAGTGGGATCTCTGTTTGATTTGAACTGCAGATTGAACGGGAATATTGAAACTGCTTTGATTTCAACCACTTCGAGTTCCAACCGTCATGATGGAGAAAGACGAGATTGGACCCGCCAGAGATAAGCTTCCTCCGTCTCCTGACGCAACTCCAGTGCACGGGGAAGCGGTGACGACCAGGGCAGGTTTCGGCAGGCGCATCATTGACAGCTTCAAGAGAGATCCCAACGCCCATGTGTCGGTGAGCTCTTCTGGGGGGGACGGAAAGTCCTTTGATATCGAACATGCGGCGCAGAAGACGGCTGCGTCTCCCTTGCAGCGCAAGTTGAAAGGTCGTCATCTGCAGATGATTGCCATCGGTGGCTCGATCGGTATAGACTCTCTTTTCTATTCTTTCTCTCTCTCTTTCTTTTTCTCTTCTTCTCTTCGTTTTCGATCTTTCTCTCCCGAAGTGTAGACCGTAGGCGCTCTATACTGATGACTTGTCTCTAGGTACCGGTTTGTTTGTCGGTTCCGGCAAGGTATTGGCCACCGGTGGTCCCGCCTCCCTGTTGATCGCCTATATCTTGATCGGTTGCATGTTGTACTGTACCGTCCATGCCCTGGGTGAGATGGCGGTCCTCTTCCCCGTGGCGGGCTCCTTTGCGCACTACTCGACTCGCTTCATTGACCCGGCATGGGGCTTTGCCATGGGCTGGAATTATGCCCTTCAATGGCTCGTCGTGTTGCCGCTGGAGATTGTCGCAGCTTCCATCACGGTTGACTTTTGGGAATCCGACATTTCCAATGCAGCGTGGGTGGCCATCTTCTGGACGGTGATTGTATCTATCAACCTGTTTGGCGTCCGAGGGTACGGAGAGGCGGAGTTCGTCTTTTCGCTCATCAAAGTCGTGGCGGTGATTGGCTTTATGTAAGTTACCCTCGTGGTCCTGCGATCCGGGGATAGGGATGGAGAGGGCAAGCTAACAGGAAATAGCATCTTGGGCATCATTCTGAACTGCGGAGGTGGTCCCAAGGGAGGTTACATTGGCGGCAAGTACTGGCACGACCCTGGTGCGTTCAACAATGGATTCAAGGGCCTCTGCAGCGTCTTTGTCAACGCCGCCTTTGCCTTTGCGGGGACGGAACTGGTCGGTCTGGCTGCGGCCGAGACTGCGAATCCGCGCAAGTCCCTCCCCGGTGCGACTAAGCAAGTGTTTTGGCGAATCTCGCTCTTCTACGTGGTGTCGCTCACCCTGGTGGGCCTTCTGGTTCCGTCCGACGACGAGCGACTGTTGAATGGCTCGTCGAGCGCGGATGCCAAAGCCTCCCCCTTCGTCATTGCCATTCAGAACGCCGGGATTCAGGCCCTCCCGTCCATTATGAACGTAGTCATCATGATTGCCGTCTTATCCGTTGGAAACGCATCCGTCTACGGCTCGTCCCGAACCCTGGCGGCCCTGGCCGAACAGCGACAAGCCCCCCAGTTCCTGGCCTACATT
Organism: Aspergillus taichungensis; assembly: GCA_002850765.1. Taxonomy (NCBI): domain Eukaryota; kingdom Fungi; phylum Ascomycota; class Eurotiomycetes; order Eurotiales; family Aspergillaceae; genus Aspergillus; species Aspergillus taichungensis. The sequence continues at coordinate 36,572 of KZ559618.1, forward strand.
GATCGCCAGGGTCGCCCGCTCTGGGCCATCTGCGTCTCCTCCGCCCTGGGTCTGCTGGGCTTCTTGTCCGCCTCCAGCAAACAGGAAGTCGCCTTCGAGTGGATGATGGCCATCTCGGGCTTGTCGTCCGTCCTCACCTGGGGCTCGGTCTGCCTGGCTCACATCCGCTTCCGCCGCGCCTGGAAGGTCCAAGGCCACAGCCTCGACGAACTGGCCTTCACCTCGCAGCCGGGGCTCATCGGCTCGTGGATCGGATTCGGGTTCAACTGCCTGGTCCTGATCGCCCAGTTCTGGGTGGGCTTCGCCCCCGTCGGTTATGCCGAAAAGACTCCGATGGAATTGGCATACAATTTCTTTGCCGTCTACCTGGCGGCACCGGTGGTCCTGGCCTTCTACATCCCCTACAAGCTCTGGTACAAGACCCCCATCCTCCGCTCGCGGGACATGGACCTGCAGACCGGCCGTCGTGACCTGGACATTCAGTACCTGATTGCCCAGGAACGGGCGGAGCAGGCTGACTGGCCCGCGTGGAAGAAGTTCTACAAGCTGTTCTGCTAGATGTCTTATAGTCTGTACGCTTCGTCGAACGAGTCTTATCCCTTTTCCTATGTGAATGTTATTCCCAACTCCCATGTCCCAATTCCCAATTTCCAATTCCTTTTTTTTCCATGTGTTCATGATATCACTTTTCCATTAATCCATATTTCTTTCCTTCTTTCTGTCTTTCTGTTATTTTTTTCCCCTAAAATCTATCATTACTATGATTACTCCTTTGCATCCGTCTCTTGTCGGCACAGGCGAGGTTTAATGTCATCTCCGCCACGCCTTGTACAATTACTCTGCATCAAGCCAAAAAAGGATCGCTCGTTCGCTATCGTCCCTAGCACCGCGTATCGCGTAGCCGATCATCCGGGAGTTCCCTCGCGGGGGAGACCCTGCTATCCAAGTTCCTGGAAACCGTGCTCTGCTTGCCAAGCGTAGGTTGCATCTTCTAGAACGGTTATTTATATCATCAACGTGGAGAGGGCTGTCGATCTGGAAAGATCGGCCCCTATTTGACTAGCACCCAGGCAAGCGGGCTAGTGTGACGGTCATCTGTGTACGGAGTATGAAACACTCGGAGGATTTCCCGCGACCCTTACATCCTGGTCTCCATCTGCATCGATGGACCGTACTATTCGGGCGTATTAATCCGAAGAGAGAAGGGGAAAAATGAGAGGTAGTAAAATCTTTGTATAGAAAGAAGCGTGAACGAGACGCCAGTCTTGACGCTGGAAATTCTAAGACCGCCAAAAATAGCCAGAGCGGAGACACGTGAGGCTGAGGCGGCAATCGTCAGGTTTCAGACTGGGAAACGGTATCGTTACCTGTCACACCGTTTCCACCATACTGGAGGAATGAGATAAATTACACCGGACGTCAGGTACACCGCACCACGGGAGTGGCTGTCCGTCTCCTGACTATTCAGGTACAGCGGTATGGATGGCGTAATGCTCCAATGTTCCGCAATACCGTCTGGTAAAATTACCCAGCCAGTTATTGGTGCCTTGCTGTCCATCCTCAGATCTCGGTCGGCGAAGAAGAGCCAGACCAGCTGAGAGAGAACTTAACCTTCTCCTCCTCCTCCTCTTCTTCCTCTTCCTCTTCCTTCTCCCCCTGATCCCTATCTATATTTCTCCTCAACAACGCTTGACCGGACCTTTCACTCCACATTCTCTCTCGCTCGTCCGTCCTCATATCGCCTACGCTGCTCTCCGGCTTCTCTTCCTTCGTCATCTTATCTTTACCCGCCTTCGCGTTCCAACCCGACCCAAGGTCCCGGCCAACCGGTCCATGCGGGAGCCGCTCTGGACTGCAAGAGATTTCCCAGCAACGTGTTGAAGACCGTGGTGCCAATCGCCCGAGTCGCTCTTTGTTCGTCTATATTTGGGTATCAACAAAGCCACTGCTCTTTCGATCATTCTCCCCTCGATTTAGTTTGTGGTCTTGGCTGCGTGGAATTTTCCTTTTTGCGGGGGTGAACTTGGTTGACCGAGCCATCCTATCTTTCCTTTTTTGTCATTTGTTACCGTTTCTTATCGGGGCGTGACTGGTCCTGGTTTCCTGAGATCTTCGTGCAATTCTGTTCAACCCTCTGGTTTCGGTGAGACTCCGCCCCCGTTGCGATGCCTGGATTTGCGGATTCCTTCTGGACCCCGGACTATGCTACCGGTCTCGGGGTGCTGTACGGGAAGCTGCAGCAGGGGGTTGCTGAGAATAAGCAAATCCTCACGATTGCTTCGATGCGTGCGGATGCCGAGGATCAGTACGGGGCCAAACTCGGGGATATTGCGCCGAGTGTCGATCGCATATCGACGGGGTTTGGAAAGGATGACGGGGCCAGTGTGAGGAAGGTAGGTCGAGCCGTCCGCTTTGTGTATGCTAGGAAAAGAGATTTTGGGGTCACTGACAGAATGGCGTCTTGTTTTCAGGCCTACGAAGGCGTCCGCACCGAAATGGTCGAATCCGCCAAGAACCACCAGAAGATCGCATCCAACATCCGGGAGCTGGTGGTCAACCCGTTTCGCCGCTGGTGCGGCCAGCACGAGGCTCGCATCGAACATTCCCACGACGATCTCCAAGCGCGGATCAAGGAACACACCAAGCAGGTCGAACTGGTCAAGAAGCTGCGCAGCCACTATTTCAACAAATGTCGCGTCGTCGAGGACCTCGAGGAGGAGAACAAGCTCGCCTTCCAGGCCCCCGAAGTCAGCCCGCAAGCAAAGCCGCCGCCCAAGATTGTCCTGCCGGATGACCAGGCGCAGGAGGACGACGAGCCGCTGGAGATTGGGGACCGAGTGTATTCGCCCGACGACCTCAAGACTCTCCTGACTCACATGCTGGACAACATTAAAATTGGCGAGATCAAGGTGCCCATCCTTGGTGTCTACCAGAACACCTCGAGCGGCGCGGACATCGTGGAATACACTCAGAAGTTCATGAACGGCACTAGCATCACCTACGCCGAGAAGATCGGACAGGACATGGTCGACAACGGCCTCCTCCGATTAGTGGGAAACATGGGAAGTACCTTTGCGAACAGCTCCAAGATGCGCTACCAGTGGCGTCCCAAGGTGTTCCAGATCACCGGCGTTCCCGAGAAGAAGAAGCCTCTGATGCGCGTCTCCTCGGCGGCCTCGAGCGAAGACGGCAGTGAATCCCCAATCGCCTCGGTCTCCGAAATGTTGGCGGGCTGGAACCCTCTCAACAACCCGTACCCGAACGAGACCCCGGCGGACAAACTGCGCCGCGAGGCCCGCGAGGCGGACGAACGCTACAAGAGTGCCGTGAAGAAGCTGGATTTCATCCGGTGCAAGCTCGAGCAGGAGATCGTCGAGAACCTGCAGTTCATGGAGCAGTGCGAGTTGGACCGTCTCAAGGCGATCAAGGCCGTCGTGCTGGACTTCTCTGGTGCCATCAGCAACGTGATCCCGAATCTGCAGAGCACCGTGGATCACATGATGCTGTACCAGGAGACCATCCAACCTCTGGGCGATCTGCGATATCTCCTCGAAAACTACCGCACCGGCGGTTTTGTGCCCCGTGTGCAGGCGTATGAGAACTACTACGGGTCTGTCGAAGGTATGATCCGCTTGCAGATGGTTAAGTCACGGTGTAGACGCTGACAACCTCTTTACATTATAGATCAAAATTTTGGCGTCGACCTGGAGGCGAGAGCGCGAGCTGACCGCAAGCGCGTCCCCATTCTTGTGACCACCATCTTGACCTTCTTGGACAACCGTAAGAGAAACGAAGAGCCCTTCTAGACCAACTCCTGTTCTAATGACCATGCAGGCTATCCTGATCTCGAGGGTGACGAGGCCCGCCGCGGAATCTGGCTGTACAACGTTCCGTTGGCCGCAACCCACCACCTCCGCAACGCCTTGAATAATAGCACTGCGGACTATCGCGATGTGTTAGAAAAGTTCGAGGTTCCCGTTGCGGCCAGCGTGCTGAAACTGTACCTCCTCGAGTTGCCCGGTTCGTCGAAGACTCCAAATCATCTGGAGTGAACACTCGCTAACGATCTCCCTAGATTCCCTTGTTTCCTCCCAGGTCTACGACATTGTTAAGACGATCTATTCCACCACGGCCCACGAGACCACGGAGGAAGGACGGATCAAGGTCCTGCAGAGCACCCTCGGACAGCTACGCCTCAACAACATTGCCACGCTTGATGCCATTATGACTCACTTTACACGATTGATTGATTTGACTTCCGCCGACGAAGGCTACGTTTCCTCGCTGGCCCAAACCCTGTCCCCCTGCGTGCTTCGGCCTCGCACGGAGAGCAGCCTCACAATGAACGAGCGCCACAGCTATCGTCTGATCCGCGACCTGTTCGCCCACAAGGATACCATCTTTGGCGAGTTGAAGCGCCAGTCGACTATCCTCGGAAGCGCGGCAACTGCCACCACCAACAACCACCGCCCCCGTGCCGTGAGCACCGACGAGAGTAACCGCCGCGCAGCCATGGAGGCCCGGAACCGCGCCATCGTGGACCGCAGTCGTGCCCACAGCCCGGCGGCTCCCCCACGCAAACACCGCCGTGATCGTTCCAGCGGCCCTTCGGAGACCAAGCGCTTCCCGATCAACGTGGCGAGTCCCACCGAACGACGCACCACCGTCACCTCCCGCAACAGCCTGGAGGTTCCGATCAAGAACGGCTCCCCAGCCGAAGAACCGGAGCAGCTGACGACCGTGGACATCAACGCGGCCGAGACCGTCGGCACCAATGGTTCCCTGACGGAGTCCCCGGCGTCCGCCGGTAGCAACGGAAGTTCCTTCGACGCGTCCAGCCCTCCCCCGGCCACTGCGTCGGAGGACTCACCCACGCCTACCCCCACGCCGTCGCTGCCCGAGTCTGAAAGGCGGTCGTCCACCCCGCGGACGGTTTTCACCCGCAAGCCTGGCCTGGGCAGCATCTCCAGCTTCCCCAGTGACGCCGGTACCGACAGCAAGCGGAGCAGTATCGCCACGAGCGAACCAAAGGGAGTCACTCTGGAAGACAAGCCCATGGATGACTAGATACGAACCGGCAGTCACCATTTCGGCCAGTTTGCCTGCATCCATACCCTGTCGTTCCTGATTGAGCCAGCGCATGGTGCGCAAAACGCAGATCGTTGTGGCGCAGATGACCGATGCACCCGTGTCCAACGTCTGGACCAAATCCACCAGCGCTCAACCAGCTGACATGGTGCACACGTGTATTAAAAAAGCAGGCTTGGGTATAGACTGCTTGGGCATAGACTACTGACAAGGCTATCCCTTTTTGTTTTTATTTTTGGCAGTCAGCAAGACCTTGGGACACAAACTTCCAGCCGGCTTGGAAGTCGATATGCGCACAGATAGAGATAATGCTGTTTTTTGTATGCTTTTGTCTGTTTGATTGATTGATTGATTGATTGATTGACTCGTTTCGTTTCGTTTCGTTTCGTTGTTCCTCTCCCCAACATTCCATCCCACCCTGACTCAGAATCAGGCTGTAAAGCGTCTGGATTATTATTATCATTATCATGGCTTATTATCCCTATCCCCCCCCACCAACTAACTCCCTCTGTTATCCATACATATCCATACCCGATGCCAACCGCTGTGTATCTATATTATACTACATTTACTTACCTATATTGGTTCTTATCATTTTGTGTATGTATACGTGTCCGTCTATGTATCGAACGACTTTTTCCGCGGGTTTTGTATTTGTGTCGTGATTGTTCTGTTCTTCTTATTTTGTTATGTTTTTTTCTTTATGGCTCTAGAATACTGGGTAAAGAAAGCTCAATGTGGACAGCCGTGTAAATTGTTTGTTTAATTGTATAGTATTAGATATCCATCTGTTCTTTCTCATGATTGATGCTTACCATGTAATCTCTGTTTGTATATTGGTATAATACTAATCTAACCCTATAACCTGTAACCTACATACACGCCATGCTTAACGCTAAAAACAGTAAACAATACAGACAAATGCAAATGGTATCGTATCCAAAACAGATAACAGATACCAAACTCGAACATCACATCACTCAACAGACTGTACAAATATGATGCAAATGCATAGTATTACAGACCCTGACCCAATAGCAATCTCCGGAGAATGCCCTCGCCCGCACCAGCGATCTGGCCCTCAATCTCGCGCTGAGACACAAAGCACACGAGACCCTGCTCGTCGAGGGCTTTGCTGGGCGTCAAAGGTCCGCCTGACTTGGATGGCGTGCGTCGGAGGTCCGAGCCACCCGACACGGTGCCTCCTCGGCCGCGGCCCTGGTATTCGCCAACTAAGCCGAGTGTTTCGAGGTTGCTGAGGACGTCTTTGAACTCTGTTGCTGTGAGGGGGTGGAGGATGTTGTCCTTGCGGCAGAGGGTGCAGTATGTGTCGAAGACTTGCTTGACTGTTGGTGGGGCGTTCTTGGATTTAGACGGCGTGCTGGGCAGCTCGCCTTCTCGCCGTTTGCGATCTAGCGCGATGAGCGCGCAGATGGCGGCTTTTTGTTGCAGGTTGAGGCCTTGGAGCCGTTGGATCGTGCCTTGGCCGAAGGCGGATGAGGTGATGCGGGCGACGTGGGCGATGCTTGCGCGCGGGGCTGTGATGTTGGTGTATTTCGAGGTGGGGTTTTGCTTGGATTTGACGGGGCAGGAGAGGTTGTTGTTTTCGACTAGGATCGTGTTCGAGGGGGCGTCGGAGCTGGCGTTTTGCTTTTCGAGTCGCTGGAGTGTTTCGTGTTCGATGAGGTCGATGGCGCGTTTAACGAGTTCGAAGGCTTTACGGAGATCGCCGGTCTGCGAGGCGACCTTTTTTGAGCATAGTTGAATGGCTGCAGGTTGGACAAACGGTACGAAGTTCGCATCGTCGGTTTCGCCAGCGGAGAGCAGAGAGCGGAGGCGGTTAATGATAACATTCGCGATCTGGCTGGCATTGTACGGCAAGAACGCGAGGAGTCGAGGCTTGAGGTTCTTTGCTTTCAGTTGAGGCAGTGACCGATCGGTCAGGTCGAGAGCGTTCGCGATTCCAACGAGGATCAATTTCGACCTGCTATGCAGCGACCATTCAAACAGGGATTGGAGAACACCGGCGTCCGCGGTCAGAAGGTGGTCGATTTCGTCGAGCGAGACCAGAAAGACATCGTCTTGCTTCGACTCTTCCGGCAGAAACATCCCCTTCACCCTCTCCGCCTCACTCTTCCTGAAGATCTGCTGATCGCCGCAAAAGTCCTCGAGAAGCTTGCTGTACACATCGCGAGCGCTGCGCATACTCGCACAATTGATATGCGTTACTTTGACAGAGGTCAAGTCGATTTCCTGGCAGAGCTCGTGGACCATGGCGCTCTTCCCGGTCCCCGGAGGACCACTGACATATAGACAGCCTCCCTTGCGCGATGCGACGGCTTCCTCGATGAACGACCGCAACTTTTCCCGTTCCGCGTCCCGCCCGACCAGTCGACCGGAAGTTGCGCCTCGTGCAAATAATTGCTTTGCGCTCGTATAGATAGTGTGATTTGTGGATGGGGCCGAAATTTGTCGCGGCGTTCGTGGGGTCAGGGATTTGTTCCCAATTTGAACTCGATGTTTGGGTGTAACGGGGGGGGACTCTAGGGCATCCCGGAATCGCGATTTCGAAGGCGTCTTGACTTCAACTGGCTTGGAATTCTCATCTGCGTCGATTAGCAACCGACTGACCATCTCTAGCAATGACAGGCTTACCATTGACTGATTTCGAGGCCCGGGGCTGGGCGTTGACTTTCCGAGGCGATCCGCTCTCGTCTTCCGCCGGATCACGCTTGGTGCGCGCACCCTTAGCGCTGATATCCTTGACATCAGGCTCATTCTCCTGTTGCGGTGTTGTGCCATTTCGCGTTCTGGATCGGAGTTGGCGTGACGGTGGTGCCGGCGAGGCACTGTCTTCGCGGATTACACGAGGGGGTTGTGTGCGTCCCCGTTTGCTCCCACTACGCACAGGTAGACTTGGGCCTTTGCATAATTTATGTCAGTATACATATCCACCAATAGACCATGAAGAGAGGAGGAGAGGAACTGGCGGCAGTATCGTACCTTCACTTTCAATGATTCCCCGTTGGCGCTTGCCCAGGACGACGGCAGCCATATCGTCTAAAGGGGGGATTCCTGACAGCAGGAACGAATTGGGAGGAAGAAATAGAGGGAAAGAGGTAGGAGAGTAACGAAGATTAAGAGGAAAGAGCCGAGGGGATCGTCAATAGAGAGAGAAGGGATCCAGGCGCAGGAGGTTATATCAGTAGGCAGGGTTGAGTTATGCGCCTGAGGATCCCAACACGGTTTAATGGACTGGGCTGGACGCGTCGCGCGGTCGGAGCGCGTCGCGTTCCTGGACAAGCCCTAACCAGGGCTTAGTGTCCACGTGACGCAAACCTGCAGAAATGATGACATAATCGGCTGATCGGAAGATTGGATTTGCCGATCCCCATTGGAAGGCATCAAGTGGTGCGTCACTGCCTTACCGTAGTGACCTTATACTTCTGTTCTGTCGACGTAACGGTTCTTTCATCTACTCTCTCCCCGATCACTCGAGGACATTGCTTTGTTGGGTAACCCCTGCACTGGACTTCTCGTATATTCATCCAGTCAAATATTGAAAATATCCGTGTTATGAAGTGAATGAGCCAGTTGCTGTTCCACGCTAAGAAGTTCCAAGTTTGCAGCTGTTTGCATCACCAAGCTTCACCTTTTATGGGTATTGCCATATTGATCGACCATCACAACTCTTCTTCCTGCCTCTACTAAATACACCCTCGCGATCCCACCTTGTACTAATACCTGCCAAGGGTCTGCAAATACTCTCAGTCTAGCGCTTGTTTCTTCCTTGTCCGAACCCGCTTGTTATTGATCGATCCACCATGGACACCGACGTGGTGGCTCAGTTTACTGAGATCACCGGGTCAAACCCGGGGTTGGCCACTCAGTACCTGCAGCTGACCGACTTCAACATTGAGCAAGCGATGCAGTTGTACTTTGAGAATGGCGGCGCTCCGTTGACCGAGGAGGAAAGTCCTGCAGCAGCCCCGCACAGTGGCCCCCGCAATACCGGATTTCAGCATGTGGACTCCGACGACGACGTCACGGTCGATGAGGCCCGATCGACCCCCCGGAACCAGCCCGCCCACGACGCTCTATTCGAGGACGATGCTGCGATGGCCCGTCGCCTCCAAGAAGAGATGTATAGTGGGCCGGGCCATGGGAACACCGACGACGTGCGTGCTCCGATGGCTCGCACGACGGAGACACTGGTGGGACCGGGGGCGGATTATGATGATGGCGATATGCCTACCAGTATCATGGGCCACTTGCGTGCGCACCATCAACGGGCCGGTCCGTACATTCCGCTTGTCTCCCTCCCTTCTTCTTGACCAAGCTTTTGGGACTGATGGAACTGCCTTCTAGGACGACCGGGTATCTTCAACCAAAGAGACACATCATCGATATGGAATGAGGAGGACGATGCAAGGCATCGCGAAACTTTGTCCGCGGCGACAGGAGGAGCTTCGGACGCGTCGAACAAGTCCACAATGTTGGCCGAGATGTACCGGCCGCCATTCGAGATCATCTCGCGCCTCCCGTGGGATGTGGCTCGCGATGAGGGTCGCGAAAAGGAAAAGTGGTTGCTGGTCAACATCCAAGATTCGTCCATCTTTGACTGCCAGGTCTTAAACCGGGACCTCTGGAAGGATGCGGGGGTGAGAGACACGATCCGAGAGCATTTCCTCTTCTTGCAGTATTCCAAGGACGACCCCCGAGCAGCTCCTTATCTGCAGTATTATTTCCAAGGCAGCGACGTGTCCGACAATTACCCTCACATTGCCATCGTCGACCCGCGGACGGGCGAGCAGATGAAGGTCTGGTCGGGGCCTCCGGTAATCAAAACGGCCGATTTCCTGATGCAACTGCACGAGTTCCTTGACCGTTACAGCCTGAACCATAACGTGCGGAACCCGGTGGCGAAACGCAAGCCCGAGAAGAAAGAGAAGAGCATTGATGCGATGACCGAGGAGGAGATGCTGGAGATGGCCATGCGGAACAGTCTGGGGGCGGAGGCCGCGACCCCGGGTCCGCGGGTGGAAGATCCCGACGAACTGACTCGCAGCACGGGGGATGTCAAAGGCAAGGGCAAGGACACAGGCACGGACGATGTCGGCATGGCGGAAGCTGGCGCCGTTGAAGAGCCGTCGCCCTTTGCCTCCATCGCCAGCGATCGCCCCCACACGGAGCCGGCCGCCGACCCGGCCACGACCACTCGCATCCAGTTCCGCCACCCCTCCGGGCGGGTCATCCGGCGGTTTGCTCTTAATGACCCGGTCCGCCGGATCTACGAGTGGCTCAAGGCCGAGCCGCCCTTGCCGGAGAAGGCCGGGGTGGAATTCGAGCTCAACGCCATGGGTCACAACCTGTTCGACTCTTTGGAGCAGAGCGTGGCTGATGCTGGCTTGAAGAATGGCACCGTGATGATAGGTTATGTGGAGGAATAAGGAGACCAATCTCTTCTGGCGTTGCTCCAGGATCCTCGATTGTGCATTTTGGCAAGGGCGTTGGATCGGAGGCTTTTCCATGATCTGCTAGGGACCCCACGTAAAGAAGGGGGGAGGGACTGGGGCATACACCCTTGTCTCACCATTGACGCTTTTTCTTTGGGACTTCACATCTCGATCTCTTTACTCTGTCATCCCTTCCTTCCTTCCTTCCTCCTTCCTCCCTTCCCAATTCGCTCTACTTTTTTTTTTTTTTTCTTCTTGTCCAAATGAGAGATGTGTCCGTGAACATGATAGATATTAACTCATGGTATAATGAATATTCAACGGGTTGTTCCTGAAAGGTCCTTGTGTATTTCTTCTTTTTGCCCATAAACTAAGACCCAGGACTGATACCCAAAATTCAACACTCCCAGTCTCCAGTCTCCAAAGAGTATAAAAGTAGATCGTCGGGTCGATCTGGTTCACCGCCTGGGGCAACCTGTGGGGCGGACCCTCTCACCGCCAGGCAGAAAGGCCCCGCTCGCAGCAGAATCACGAGAATCACGGGGATCGAAGTAAACAATGAGCTCCATCTTCTTCTTCTTCTTCTCTTCTTCTTCTTCTGCTTCTTGTCTCTATCGTACCTTGTTTTCCTGTTGTTGGGGTTCTCTTCTGGGTCTCTTCTCGCTCTTCCCCTCATCTTGTTCCCCCTTCCTTCTCAATCAATCAACGGCCTCTCTTGAACTCGACCAAGTAGATGCCGTGCATTCAATTGAACCGGAAGCAAGGATCCAAGCAGCGTCCCTGCTGAACCCTCAAACTTCCCTCTCTAAAACCTTGGATGCTCGCAGCTGAGACAACTTTGAGTGAACCGCTTGACCTGTGCCATTGATCTTGAGGATCTTGAGATCGAGTACTAGTTGAAATCGAGTAAGTGGAGTTTCCGAGACCTTGATCCGCCGCTTCCCCCGCCCATGAGCCATCAATCGCAAACATCACAAGATTGGTCACGCAAACATAAAAAAGAAGAAGCAAAGCAGAAATGAATACAGAGAAAAAAAAAAAAAAAATAGATAAATACTATCCTTAATCGTGACGGTCTCCCTGAACATTCCAGCGAATCCCTCCCCCTTGCAGCTCCATTCATCTTTATTTGTGTTGATCCAGGAGCTTATCTGGATGTATCATTCCTTGGCTGTGGGCTGAGCTGACGGACAACCCAGACGTTCTGTGCATCTAGATCTCGACCACCCCAGGCAGTTAGTACGTTGAACTCAGCTGAGCTCTGACAACACCTTTCCCCTCCTCCCTCCACTCGCCCTCACAACGAACAGAATAGTCGGATAGTCCATCACTCCGTTGATACGCCGTCCCTCTTCTGCATTGTGGCCTGCTTTTCAATTTCGGGACTTTCAGCCTGCAACTGATCACATCCGTCTACTTCCCCACTCCATCCTCCGCACTATTTACCCTGATTAGCGCCGACTTGTGACGGAGCCCTGTGGATGATAATACCTGACTACTCTTGAACAAAAAGTCACAGCGCCACAAACATGGAAGGCCCCGTGGATCCCGAGTCGATCTACATGAGGCAGAATTGCATCGGTAGGTCCTTGCCCTGTCCAGAGGCCGAGGCTTTGGCGCTAATTGAAGATCTACTCCGGTGCAGGTGGCGGTAGCTTTGGAAAGGTCTACAAAGGGTACATCCGATGCTCTCCTGGAAGCTGCGGGAAATTCGCGCTGACGTTTCATCTACCCATAGAGTCGATAAACGGACGGGGGCCTCGGTCGCGATCAAAGTCATCGACGTTGAGAATGCCGAGGACGAAGTCGAAGATATCATCCAGGAGATTGCTATCTTGTCGGAACTTAACTCTCCATATGTGACTAGATACCATGGGTCTTTTCTGAAGGGTTCCAAACTGTGGATTGTCATGGAATTCTGCTCCGGCGGCAGTTGTTCCGATCTCATGCGCCCGGGAACCATCCCCGAGGAGTATATCATGATCATCGTTAAGGAGTTGCTCCGCGGTTTGGACTATTTGCATCGCGACAAGAAGTTGCATCGTGATGTCAAAGGTAAACTACCCCTAACATATTAGCCACTGTCGGATCTTTAGTCTTGAAGCTAACTGTCATAGCGGCGAACATTCTCCTCACTTCGAACGGTCAGGTCAAACTGGCGGATTTTGGCGTCTCGGGCCAATTGTCAGCCACCATGACCAAGAAGAACACCTTCGTGGGCACGCCATTTTGGATGGCCCCGGAGGTGATCAAGCAATCGGGGTATGATTACAAGGCTGACATCTGGTCGCTTGGCATCACTGCCATCGAGCTTGCCACAGGAGAGCCTCCGTATTCTGATATCCATCCCATGAAGGTGCTGTTTTTGATTCCGAAAAATGCACCGCCCACGCTGCAAGGCAGTTTTAGCAAAACTTTCAAAAGTTTTGTCGAGCTGTGTTTACGACGCGATCCTAGAGAGCGCCCGTCGGCTAGAGAGTTGCTCGAGCATCCTTTTGTCAAACGGGCCAAAAAGACTAGCTACCTCACCGAGCTGATTGAGCGCTCGGAGCGCTGGAATGTCATGAACGGCAATAAAAATGGTGAGGATGAAGACAGAGGCACCCTAGACCACACGCCGAGCCAGGTGGTCACCAGCGAAGAAGACGATGATCTGTGGGACTTTGGCACCGTCCGCCCGGCGGCGCGAGCTCCCGGCCTCAAAACCATGAAAGAGGCGGATGTGAACACCCGCAGTAACGAGCAAATCGAGTGGGACCTGAAAGATAGCTTTCCCGAGGAGCCGCCCAGGCCGGAAGCCAGTTCACCTTCGAAGTCAGAGCAACCGAACAAAGTCCCCGCAGCACCCAGAGCCTTGTCCCCCGCCAAAGTCCCATTACCCCCTTCCCCTGTGAAGAAGGCACCCGCAGAGGCTGGACCCCAGACGCCTGCGCACCTGCACAGGCCCATTCAGCAGCAGCCGAAAGAAAGCCCAGGCAGTGACTATGACAAGGCTCTTCAGCAGGCATTAGCCCAGGATCTATCTTTTCTCCAGCTTGACCAATCCCCAGCCACTTCCCTGAGCTCAGGGGTGCAACACACAGCTGCGAACAGTCAAGGCCCCCAGCAGATTTCTCTGCCTCAGCCATCGTCTGTTCTGGAATCCCAGGACCGCATGCCGCCATCGCCCTCACCCTCACCATCACGGAACCCTCTAGGGGCTGCCGCCCGGTCTTCGATGGAGCCACGCCTGGATCAACGCCAAATGCCTGCCAGTCCACAGTCAAGGCCTCCGCCGACACCACGGCACTCTTCGCCTCCAGTTCAACCACAATCACCTTCACGACTCCAACCTGAGCCCCTGCGCAACACACAGCCCCTGCGAAACCCGCAGCCTATACGCGGCTCGCAGCCTGCCGGTATCTCCAGCAACTTCAGCCAGCTCCACAGGAGCATTGACGCCAGTTTACAGGGTATCATGGATGGGTCTCGATCGAATGAGTTGACAGCTCTCAACGGTGTCGTAGTCCCGGCATTGAGGGCAGCCATCCGCCGTCGCGCCCGTCGCTACGAACATGTTGCGCGCAACTCGCAGCTCAACCCCAACGAAAGCACCTTTGAGGAACAAGAGTTTCACGCGCGCCGAGCTTATGTTCAGGAAATGATGGAAGCCCTTGTGGGTGACTTGTGTGGACTATTCGCCCGGATTGACCGTTGGGACATGGAGGCGCCCGTCGGTATGGGCTCAGATGTCGGGACATTCTTAGAAGGGTTTCTCGAAGAAATGCTAGTCCGGATTGAACCAGCCGACGAAGACCCATTTACTGTCAGACGCTAGGTCTCACCGGTTCTCCCCTATCTGGCACCAAAAGCGCTAGAGTGCCGGCTGTCTGTCTGTTCTGTCAGTAGCTGGCTGAACACGATTCTTACGGTGGGATGTATCTCGGGTTGACACGGCCATGTGTTTTTTCTCTATCTGTTGTGCTGTGCGTCACGGTTTCGGGACTGGATCCTCTTTCTAAAGCTGTATGATTTGTGAAATCGTTGTTATGACTGAAATGATTTTGTTGTTTTTTCCCCCTTTCTTTTTTCGTTTTTTCCCTCCATGTCCCCCTTTTCTACCCTTGATCTCAGGTCCAGCAGGCATGTGCATAAGAGTCCAGCGAAAGCAAAATAAAACAAAATGGATTTATTGATTGTTTCTTGTTGTACAACACATTATACTCTGGGCGCTTTCTCCAGATGGCAATCGATATCCATTGAGGCGCTTCACAGAAAGGCGCAATCATCGCCTGCCACCAGCGATGCGGAGCCAGAGCCAGAGCCAGAGCCAGAGCCAGAATTGAATAAGAACGTGATCCTACTCCAGGATCAGTGAATCCTAATTCCAATAGCCCACCATTCCTCCAAGAGCCCACGTTCTTGGATTCCGTTTAAAAACATAGCCGTAAAATGAGGTAGGTAGGCTGTCTATGATATACTACAGTAGTAGATCCATCCCATATGGCATCCGCGACAACCAGCGCTGATGTGCCGGGTTAGCGTTTAGACACCCTTCTTCCTGTCGTAGAAGCTTGTATGCGATGAAGCCAAAGTAAAGGTAGTTAACTATTTCATGGGGCTGACAAGTTGCGGTGGAGATCGTTAGATCCAAACACGCATCTGAACCGCTTTCTCGGGGGTAGACTCCGAGATTGTCTTTTGATGTTAGAGCTGTCGCGCTGTAGAGGTTGGTTCTGGTCATTGCGTGTATTTCAAGTTATTTTTGAATCAGTAGGATCACCCCGGACGAAACAGCCAGTCTGTCTCGGGCGTCGGGACGAGGTAGTTGGTGATATTGAATTCATTCGAATTGGAATGGGTGTTATCAGCAAGCGAATCAACGGGGTCTGCCGCCGCCGCTGTCAGACCGTGGATTGACATGGGATCGCTGACGGGTTCGTTGATGTCGATACTGGTAGAAATGTCTGAAGCGCGTGGTGCAGGGACGCGCGGGACATTGAAGAAACCGAAGACGTCGAGGTACTCCAGTTCGTTTGTGGCCAGGCTGCGAGATGGGATAGCGGGGGTTGAGATGGGTTCGGTGGTTTCGGCTGCGGAAGAGGAGCGCGGTTGGCGCGAGATTAGGAAGTCGAGGTCGAAGGCGCAGCGGCGCATGTCCGCGAGGATTTTGACTGTGGAGGGAGTCGCTCGCTCGGTGTCGTCTGCGCTGGATTGTTGGTATTCGCCGTATTCGTCTAGGACGCGCTGGAGGATGGAGCTGTAGCGTTCGGCTACTTTCCAGTGTTTTCCCATGTGAGCGAGTGTGTCGACGAAGAAGGTGATGTCTGGGTCTACGGTGTGGGCGATTGTGGATCCGTGGACGAGGAGTAGACGGGCTGATACCCAGAGGGTAAAGGCGAAGGGCGGGCCGAGCTTGTCGAGCATGTTGTTCTCTATCACAAAGCGTGCAACCGATAGGATGTTATCGACTGCTAGGAGACACCTTTGGCTGGCGCTGTAGGACGGAGTAAAGATCGGTGATCGCGTGGTCGGGTACGCAGCCGATGAATGGAGTCGGATCACAGCTCTGGGACGGGTTTAGCTTGCAGATTGATGGTTATGTTGGGAATACCCCAGCTTACGTCTGATAAGTGGAATGAAGTTGGACCCAGCCCAAGTGGATGTTCTTATTGTGCTTGGATCCGCCGGACCGCGGCGAATTTTCAAAAGCGTATTCAGGAGGGAGGCCGAACTCCCAGGACGTCAGTTCACTGTCTAGTTTGCGGTATGTTGCCTGCCACTCCTCCACGCCGGAAAGAGACCCGATATCCACGGGGCGTTTCAGGAAGAGATGAATGCGCGAGAGAATACCGAGAATCTCAACATAAAGCCCGAAGGAACCGACATGTTCGGCACGACTGGAATAGTTCGCTCGATCACCGGAGTGGTGGAACCATCGGGTCTCCACCGACTGATTTTTGGCGAAGTACTCATCTTTGCACGGCAGCTTGCGATCGATATCCTTGTCGTCCAATGCAAAATCGAAAGCGGTGGCGATGGTGGAGTAGCGATCCAGGAGGTATACCATCCAGAACAGTCTGCGTCTGCTTTCGTCCTCGATCCAAGTGTCTGGCTCGGGCAAGGTGACCGCTCTCAGAGTGTAGATGGATGGATAAACGGGCGCAATGAGGGCGGATTTGGCTTCCACGGCCAGCCCCAATTGGACGACGGAGCGCGTGATGAGAGCTAGCAATTTCCATCCCGGAGGCCCATTCGAAGAACCTACCAGGTCCAAGGCCAATATCACCAGCGCCTGGAGGGCTTTGACTGAAGAGTTCTCCAGGCCATAGAGAAGCACCTTCTGTTTAGAGGAGTCGTGGTAGCGCTTACGACTCCGTTCGTTCAGTCGAGCATCGTCCGAAAATCGGAGGGTGGTGGCGACTATCGCATAGAGAACCATGCGATCCGCTTCGTCGAGAGGAGAAGGGCCGAAGAAAGTGTGCAAAGTGGTCCGACGGTGCAGAATCGGGCACCAAGTGTTGATGTGTTCGAAGTAAAGGTCCACCAGGGCATACAAGAGATCGTACGGGGGGAGATCGAGCTCGGGATCTGCAAATGTCTGTTCCTGGTTGGAAAACAGACTGACTGGGACTTTCAAGGACGAATCATTTCCGGAAAAATCGTTCGGCGGGACTGCATTTGAGATATGTGATAAATGCTGCGGGGGCAGCGGCGGAGCAAAGCCTCCGGACAGGTGGTTGTATAACGGATTCTTTTCTGATATGTCCGAAGGACTGGTGAGCGACGATGCCTCCAAAGCATTGTGCGGGCTGGGCCCGTGAGTTGCCGATGGTTCGTGGTTCGAATGAGGCTGGTTGTGAATGATATGCGTTTCGATCAGTCGCCCTTGTATGCGAATGACTTCCTCCAACCGGTCTATCCACAATCAGCAAGAATCAATTTTCGAACGGGAGATTACCAACCGAGTCTCTGCTCTAATTCCTTGCCGTAGCCTGCTCGAAGGCCGGGTTTTTTCCGTTCTTTATATTCACATAGCTGGCCATTACGGGAGCACCATCCACAGCTGGGGCGGCCACGATCTTTTCGGAGTATGTCAGTAATGGGATTCGGAACAATGCAGTTGGTACATAGGGGGAAGTAGAACGATATCGGGAGGTACTACATACCGCATTTGACTTTCCTCTGTTTGCACAGCTCACACCTGGAATCGTCAACTGAATAGATCGTGGAAAAGATCCAGAACGACTAGTAGATGGCCATACGCACGAGACAGTGAGAGGACGCTTTCGCTTCAGGCCATGGGATTCGCTAGAGCCGGTCCGACCAGGGCGATCGTTATCGCTATCAACCGCCGACCAGGACTCGTCTGCACTATCTTTGTCCTGATGGTTTGCGAGAGCGAGTGAAGACTCTTGAGTAGACGCCATTGATGCCATATCCGTCGAGTTTGACCTAGTACCGTGCGGGCAGGGGAGGTGTTGTAGGTGTTCAAGCGCTCAGCTGGAGGCACATGTCGCTCGGTCAGCGATCAGACATACTTATTGTCCTCTCGAGGCAGATGATAATCCAATTTCCGATTGAATGACTAGCTCAAACCAAAGATATCGACGGAAATATTCTCCGTGCGACAGAACGACGCTGACGTATCAAAAGAGACAGATGGAGGAAGAAAGAGAAGGAGAAGAAAGTCGGCGATCAATAAGATGCGCCGGGTGCCTGAGGCTGCCATCACGTCCAACCCCGCATAATCTCCACATTATTATTCCATGACTTGTATGGGGGTAGTTATACTTTATAGTAGATACTATTATAGACATTCAATTATATTTGAAGATGCTTTTTATTCTATCTTTGTAACTATCTGGGAGGGTCATAATCCATTGAGATTTGAATGTCCATGTCACGAGACTGCCCGCTGCCGACATATATTGCCAGAAATTTGTAGATCAACTTCTTCCACGACATCTCTCTAACCTGATATCAAAAGAGAAGTATCATAGAGCAGCCACAGGCTTACCGAGGTCTTTCCTGTCCCAGTGAGACAATCTCTCTACCCCTCATGTGTACTGGCTTGGTTTTGCAACATCCTTTGGCTCCACTGATCATCTATCCACTAATAGATAGCAGAATGTACTGATCCCCACCAAGCCAGAGAAGGAGAAGAATGAAAAGAAAAGGAATAAAACACTGATCAATCAAGATATTTTGTTCACTGGCATTACTCTTATTCATAACACAGACACGAGGCTAGTGAATGGATCGAGCGTGCAGGGAGTTCAGCTTCCCCACTTTCTCCTCTCCTCGGTCTAAACTAGGTTGATCATCACCGATGCCACCTACTGGTTACTGATTCCCTTTGATGGGCTCATTCACTCCCCCTGATCTCTTCTCACTATATAAAGAGGGGCCCCATGTCCGTTGTCCCCCTGCTGCTCTTGTTCCTGCAATCCTCTCCGCTGTCTGGTCCACTATCAACATACGTCATCACCCTGTCGACCAACTCCCACCGTCATAACTACATTACTCCCTACCAAGCACATTGCAAACATGACTGCCCCTGAGATACCTACCAAGCAGAAAGCGGTCATCTATGACCAGCCTGGTACCGTGTCAACCAAGGTGGTCGAGGCGGATGTTCCTGAGCCCGGTGCGGGCCAGGTTTTGATCAACCTGTAAGTGACATCGAATCCCAGCACAAGTTAAGCTTTGGAAAACATAATATCCAAACCATCTTGGAGTCTCAGTTCTCTAACATTCGATGAAGGACTCACTCCGGTGTCTGCCATTCCGACCTTGGCGTCATGACCAATTCTGTAAGATCTTCCGCAGCCCCCCCGCTAAAATAGATCGGTCGTGGAAACTGACCCACTGCAGTGGAAGTTCTTTCCTTATCCGACCCAGCCCGGCCAGGTTGGCGGCCACGAAGGCGTTGGCAAGGTCGTGAAGCTGGGTCCTGGGGCGGAGTCCTCTGGCCTGAAGCTCGGTGACCGCGTCGGAATCAAGTGGGTCGCCAACGCCTGTGGAAACTGTCGTATGTCTCATGCCTCCCACTACAGCAATTTTACCGAATGACGGAATTGGAGCGCAGTACTGACGGAATACAGAGCCCTGCCAAGCCAGCTCCGATGGACTGTGCTTCAACCAGCAGATCTCGGGCTATTATTTCCCAGGCACCTTCCAGCAGTACGCCCTGGGCCCCGCCAATTATGTGACCCCGATCCCGGAGGGGCTGCCCTCGGACGAGGCTGCTCCCATGCTCTGCGCCGGTGTTACGGTTTACGCCGCCCTCAAGCGCAGCAACGCCCGTCCCGGCCAGTGGGTGGTAATCTCGGGAGCCGGCGGTGGACTGGGCCACTTGGGCGTGCAGCTCGCAGCCAAGGGAATGGGCCTGCGTGTGATCGGCGTCGACCACGGCAGCAAAGAAGAGCTCGTCAAGGCATCGGGAGCCGAGCACTTCGTCGACGTCACCAAATTCCCCACGGACGACAAGGGCGAGGCCATCTCCGCACATGTCAAGGAACTGACCGACGGCCTGGGCGCACATGCTGTAGTCGTTTGCACAGCATCAAACGCCGCCTATGCCCAGTCGCTGCTGTTCCTGCGCTTCAACGGCACCATGGTCTGCGTGGGTCTGCCCGAGCACGATCCCCAGGCTATCGCTTCAGCATTCCCGGCCGCCATTATCGCCAAGCACTGCACCATTACCGGATCAGCGGTGGGCAACCGGACCGAAGCCATCGAGACGCTGCAGTTTGCTGCGCGGGGCGTGATCAAGTCGCACATCCGGACGGAGAAAATGGAGAACCTGACTCAGGTGTTCCACGACATGGAGGCCGGTAAGGTGCAGGGGCGGGTTGTTCTCGATCTGTCGTGAGAGTAGGGTTTGTTTTCAATATTTGCTTAGTGATGGTTTGTGTTTTGGCTTTGATTCTTGATCTATGTTGGGTTTAACGGATGATGATGATGGCTAGCTCAAGTGGATGGATGATTCAAAGATGGTATGAGGAAAGAATAATGTGTATTTATTACGTATGATTGATATGCGAGGTTTATTTGATCAACAATGTGAAGAAACTGTAACGCAGCACCCCCTAGATCGGAACAGCCTATAGAGCATATACCCCTAAGCACACCTGCACGCAAATCCATGGGATTTCCACTGAAGCATGAAACACATGTCTAGAGGCCTTAATACTGCATTATTTTGAGAGATACCTACCAGATATCCTAGCTTATAATCGCATGCCCTCCAAAGAACGCAGCCAGTTCTGCCATCTGAACTTCCAACTTCCAGTAACAATCTCATACCAGAAACAAAATAAAATACTGGGTATTATAGCAGCAAACCAAACCACACAAAGCCCACCCAACCTCACCGAGTCCGCTTACTCTGCCCTCTAGGAACAGCCGTCGACGAGCGTTTCCGACCCAGCGCAGGCACCGCATCCCCAGCCTCAGCCCGACGCACAAGCGCCGCAAGTTTCAAAATATAAGCCTTCGGCGCACGATTGACCTCCGCCTTGCGCTGAACAGCCATCAACCTATCCCGGAACTGGTGGAGCGCCGACGCAGGCAGAAGCTCCAGGGCATCGAGCACAAAGCAGCGCCCTGTTTCCTCGGCGGTGCCGATGAGCTGGTGGTACAGGTTGCGGTGGTCCTCGTCTTCGCCGTGGAAGGTCGTCCGGCCCCACCTGTTGCCGTCTAGGGCGTCTTTGTTGCGGTTGCAGACTTCTTCTAGTAGGGAGACGAGGGCTTTAGCTGCGCCTTCTGTGCCGTGCGGGGCGCGCGCGATGATGTTGTTCTGTATGCGGTGGACGGTGAGTTGGATCCTGTGCAGGACGGTGCGGACGTCTGTGGGGCTGATGTCGTCGTCGTCGTTGGCGTCGGCGACGGGGGACTGCTGGCCTGTCTGGGCGTAGCGGTCGAAATCAGCGAGTAGTTTCCGGGATTTGGTCTGCATTTTGTCAAAGTAGATAGCCGCGCAGGCGCCGGGGGGCATGGCCTTGCACAGACGAGAGTAGACCGCGTCGTCGTGGGTGGCTAGTCTGAACATTGTGGCTTCGAAGTCTCCCTGGACGACGCACTGCTCTGGGGTGCGGCGGTGGACCGAGTCGTCTGTGAGGTCGGGGCGGAAATCTTCTGGGAGAACGGATGTGTTGAAGGCTGTCATTATGTCTTTTACTTTTTGGGGCCGGGTCATGCCGCCTTCGGATTCGGAGCGGACGTAGGGCCAGCTGTGGTGGTCTGCGACTTGCTCTAGGTTTCCATGGAGGAGGTGCTCGATGGGGGGATGGCCTGGGAGGTGGCCGTCGTTTGATAGTCGGATGGTGTTAGGGATGTCTGGGGGGTGGAAGTAGCTGTGCAGCTGGTCGAGAAGCCACTGGTCTGGTCTTAGCATGGCATTAAGGAGTTCATTTCAGCACTTCAGCTGATCGAGTGCACTGGAACTCACGAAGATGTGCTGACACGCCACAGTAGGGCGGCTCAAGAAGGTCAAACAAGTACAAGTGTATCCATCCGGACCGACTTGCACTTTTTGATGCTCTGAGAGCTGAAAATGATACCCCGTTGCCCATTTACTGCAGGTGGTGATGTCGTACTCGCTCGTTAGTCCGACGAGAGCTCTTGCTTCAGCGTCATTGTCCAGCTTGTCGAGACTGTACTTAATCCCGGAGCTTCCATCTATCGTGGATACTTCAGGAGACGCATCCTCTGACTCACTTTCGTCGGTGCTGCTTTCGACTTGTCCACTGCCAGGACGGGCAGGTCCCTCTCCCAGAGAACGTCGGTCAGGCATGTCGTTGCCAATCGAGAGCCGGTGCAAACGCTTTGTAGGGAGTGACATGAGAGAATAGATTGGTGAGATATCAAGTTCTGAGTGGATTCTTTTGTAATCTCAAGGGAACAACTGTTGTCGAATTTGGTGCCTGTTCCGAGCCGGCATTTATAGAGTTATCACGAACCGTGGATGAGAGCGGGCATTCCACACACTACAGACGCTACCGGCACATCACAATTCGATCTGTATATGCAACACTAGGTAATTGCATGCGCCGCATTCTCAGCCGCATCTGCCTTTGCCGCATGGCATGGCCCTTACATGGAACCTCGCAGGGCTGCCACAGACACCAGCCTTGCCAATCCGTCAAGGGCACAGGTAATGGTTCGTCACTGATTGCATCACCCTACGCCTAGGAACTGGAACCCTAATTTGCTATCCAGGGTTAGTAAAGCAGTGGCACCGCGGCACAGGAACAGTCCACTTTGACGAGAGAAGGATCTCCGATGCACAGGAGATTCCAATTCAGGAAGTCGAGATCTATGCCAGACGGTATCACAGTTGGCAAAGCACCGTCGTAGTGTCCAGGTTTCAACAGCCGTGCAGCAGACCAGCAATCCCAATAGAGCTGGCGCATGAATCATTGATCACGAGTTCGGGTTTCTTTGTGATATGGACCTATGTGGTTGAACAGGGTGACTGGCACAGGAGCCAATCGACCAGAGGTTATGCATTCTTTGTATCGTCCTGTGTGGCGCAGGCGCAGAGTTGATCCTCTTCCTTTTGTTCTCGAACTTTGCTCCCCGAAAGTAATCGTTATGTGGCATGCGCTGCACCAGTATGGAAACTGCGGTATCGATGTATGAGGCTTGAAAGGGAAATGTTAAAGGCGATGAGTATTGGATAATATCTGCCCTTCTGTTCCAACGCAGAGTCGCCAACTCAACTGTTTAAAAACCCATAGACATGAACTGGTCTATGCGAAGGTTATAGCAATAGTCAACTTGGCTTGGAGAGCCACATGAGCCACATGGGCCACAAGGACGACCTTGTATCCGTCATCCAACGCGGCATACCAGACGGGAGGATGCCAAAAACGTGGCAATAGATGAACGAGACTCGTATATCGCAGTTAGAGAGTACAACCCGCCGCTATAGTTTGTATGATATGCAAATATTTAGGTAACCGATTCCGGACCAAAGTGGCACAGTCAGACTCTCAGCTAATGCGCCACCTGCGGTTCTCGTGCCTCGTTGAGGGCGCGCGGCACAGATACAAATTTGCAAACCTTCATAGCCACAGGATTTACATGGTGAATTCTATGTTGAACGAGTATAACTACGAGTTCTTGTTTTCGGGTGGGTGTGTGCTCTCCAAGCCTTGTGAGAAGTGGCACAAGTGTGTCATGGCATAGAGTTGGCAGCTTACTGCCCAGTGGCCTACTCTGCTGTCTAGTCAGATTTGATACAAGGGGTCGATGCGAAACGTAAAGGTTGCCCAAGAGGAAAGGAAGTCATTGTCTGTAGGGTCCAGGCATTACTACTATGTCAGATGTACCCACTACTGAAACTAAGACCAACACGACGAAGAGCAAAATGGCCGACTCAACTATTCAGATATTGGGCAGTAATAGTTCTTCACGTTGGCGGATTATCCTTCCAAACTAAGGGGAATCTACATGTTCCTACGCTTCGGTGATATGTTGTAACGCATAACAGCTCGAGAAAGAACACTGTATACAATCCTGGTAACTCAATTAAATGCATTTGACTTAGAGGATAACCCTAGCGACTGTCTTCGAGCGTCCTGGGCACAGCATCTTAGAGGAAAGCGTGGTATCACTTTGGCGCCACTTGTAACTTGATCTGCTGCTGCTCAGTGCCGAGTACTAAACCCACATGAACGACTTCACTTCCCAGAGGCGTATACATATCTCTTGACTAACATAGTCAAATACATACGACCATAGGGTGTGGAGAACAGGGCTTCCCGTCCGCTCAGCCGTACTTAAGCCACACGCCGGCCGGTTAGTAGTATGGTGGGTGACCACATGCGAATCCCGGCTGTTGTATGTTTTTATGCATTTCCTTTGTCTTTTTTGACTCGCTGAGTCCAGTACTGTTGCTGCTTGAAAGGGGTATAATAACAAATTCGTAACTTCATGAATCCACCATCACCGTTGTGGGCGAACCGCAGCCTGCGCAGTTAAGACTTGGCTCTGGCGGCATTTCTCTTCTTTGCGTCGTCGAGTGCTTTTCGCATCCTTTGCTGATGGTTCGGATCTTCGGCCGGGTGGTTGGAACCAGGTCCAACGGTAGGTGCTCGGGGCCCAGGGAGCAGGCTGTCGATTGGGTGGTCGGTCTGGGCGGACTCTGCTGGTTTCGCTTGTTCGACCACAGGGGCTTTTCCAATGGACGCAAGGAGTTTGTTGACGTTGGAAGTAATTTCCGCCGGCCCAGCACGGATGCTGTCCAGCTTGGAGGCTAGATCGCGTTGGATCTTAGCGTCTTCTTTCTTCTTCTCCTGGTCCAGTCTGCGGGAGACACTTGGATCGGCATTCGAGTACCGTGCCTCCGCAACAGAGACACAGTAATCTGCATTGTTGAGTCCCGAATCCGCGATGCCGAAATCGTGGAGTATGGATTCGGAGTCCTGTCGGAGTGATTCAACCAACGTGAACACCGACTTCAGGGTTTGCTCTATCTCGGCATCGGTCAAACCGGAGGCCTGCAGAGTTGATGCATCCAGACCCGTCACCTTGGCGGAGATTTCATCAATAAGACGCTGATTCTCTCCCAGTCCGTGCATGATCGCGTCGTCGAAAGAGTCCATGAGCCTGTTAGCGCGGTCGTCGCGATCCTTGGCCGCTTCCAGTATGTTCCGTCGCTCCATCTGATCGAATTCGCTATCGAGCTGTTTCAAAGCAAGCGAATCGCCCATGAAAACGAGCGGTCGTCTTTCTGCCTTCTTCCGGCGACGCTCGCGATCTAGAGCAATCCCTAAACGTTTCTGATAACGGATCTCCAGCTTCTGATAGATAGCATTGACCGCCTTCATCGTATGTGACAGACTAGACCTGTCTGTGCTCGACTCTTTGATTTTGCTGTTCTCATTGTCCAGCTGTGCGAGTGCTGAATCGTACTGAGTTCGAAGAGACGATATCTCCTCGTTCAATCGACCATCCAAGGGATCGAAAACAGTCGCAATGAAATCCGCTAATTCGCGCCGCTCTTCCTCTAACTGAGCCCGTGCTTCTGTCTGACGAAATTCTTCCTCCAGAAGATTGATATCAGCATACCCGATCTCTTTGTCGTTAAACAGCGCGTCAATATGTGCCTCTGACTCCTCTTGACGGCGCATTCGCTCCTTGTCTAGTTCTTCCCGGCGAGACCTGCGAGACTCTTCTGTCGACTTCAGAGTCTCAGCCATATAGCTGAAGTTGTCCGGAAATTTTTCTAGGTCTTTCCTCGTGGTAACATGCCATGAGCTCTCCACATGTTTAACCAGAGGCTTAGAGACCATTGAGCGCAATTCATCCAGTGGACTAGAGATTTTTCCTTGTCGCAGGGAAGCTGGTAACAGCGAAGGGGACGATGTTCCTCGGCCTTCGCTCGTCCGATAGGCGACACTTTTCTCTCGAATGAGACCAATGAAGGTCTCGTCCTGGTTATCCAGGCCCTGAGATGCCGTCGCGGGACGGGGGATCGGAGCGTTCGCCATGAGCCGTCCACTTTCTGCCGACGCCTGGCGCAAGGCCGAGTAAGCTTGGTGTGCAGGCCGGTCGAACTTCAATTTGTCAGAGCCCCTCTGAGGGCCTTCAGTGTATCGGAACGGGGTGTATATGGCTTGTGGAGGGTTTGTCGCCAGAGGTGTAAACTCTTGTTTGTGTTGACTATTATCGTTGGACGGGGGAACCGACGTCGACCGCGCAGATGGGGCATGTGTGTTCTTGTCGGGGCCGTATTTGCGGGTGCCTGGTTGCGAGGCAGACCTATGCAGATCCACATTGGCAGGCGTATATAGCCTGGGTAGTATGGGACGCCCGCCGGGACTGTAACTTCCATCTTCGGGATCTTTTGCTTCCGGATTATACGACGGTGTTTGGAAGTTGTCTTCCTCTAACTCGACCGGTATCAGCCCGGAGTCGATATAAGGGGTTACCGCATCCGATCGTTCCGCCGGCGGTCCCGAAGGTGTCGCTTGTTGCCTGGCGGTGTCCTCTTCAGTTTTCGGGCCTTGTTCGACATTATACAAGATCTCTCGAAGCTTTGTTTCCTTGGCCATAAAGGCAGTAAAGATCTTAAAACGCTCCGCATCTGAATCGGCAACCTGTTCCTTATGGAGCATTGCTACAAATCGCTCCAGAGAGGATTTCGACCAAGGCTCCAAATTTTCGCACGGATCGATGGGTTTCGCAGAGGTCGTCGGCCCCCCGGTATCTATGCGAAGTTGCATGTTCTTCTGATGGCTCGTAAAATCATGCATGGGCTTATCAGTTTCTATTGGACTGGTTTTCTGCCGCAATGGGGACGGCGCCTGGGCCATGGTGTCCGTGTCTGCCAGCACCGGCCGGTTCCAGGCTTCGATCAGCCCATCAATGTGCTCTGCGGTCTCACCGCCGGCAAGGCTGCTGTACTCCGACTTCGCGCTGTCTACTCGGACGGTTGGAGAGGGACCTTGAGATGCGTGACCGGCTCCCGGGCTCACCGGCGAAATCTTGGACTGCATCCCGGTATCCTCACGGGAATGCGAATGCGCAACCTGGATCGTCGGTGACACATTTGACGATGACGTAGCGGCTTCGGTCGGGTGGGTGGCCGGCAGCGCATTGGGCACCGCGGTGTAACTTTTCGGGGACAACGTTGTGGTTGACTGCCGCGAAGGGGTGGTACCCTTTCCCGACTGCATCGCCTCTGCATCTTCAAAGTCTCCGTGGTCGGCAGAGAAATGTTCCCAGTCCGAAGGTCCAGCAAATCCGGTCAGGGGATTGGTGGGAAGGGCACTGTGGCTGGTCTTGGGGGGCACGGGGGGAGCGATCGTGGCGTGAGAAGATTCCGAGGTAAATTGTGTTTGGTAAGTCCGCGGGGGTTGAGGCGGTGGTCGTTCGGCCAGCTCATTGTACTGGGAAGGCGGCGGAGGTGGGGGCGGGGGCGGGGGCGGAGGAAGAAAGCCGGCACCCGCGTGGGATTGAGGCGGGGCATAAGGAGTATTCGCGAACCATGGCTGGCTATGCGCCGGCGGAAACGGTGGCCTATTGGAGTCCAGCGGGCTCACCAGCGGAGACGAGTCCGGGTTTGTACTTGAGGGTCGGGGCTACGCGACAGCATGGATTAGGGGCTGTCGCCGATCGTCACACTCCGTTGGTTCAGTTTCTTCTGCGAGCACTCACCGGCAGTGGTGGCGGGGTTTTAATATGTGGCTGGCGATTATACTTCACACCCCATGCCGTGGTGTCCATGCCTATCCCAGGCCGTTGAACCGGAGACAGGTCTGCGCCGGTCGTCGCACCGGACATGGGACCATACGTATTCGGGTTGTATGTCGGGACCGAAGTTGGTGGAGGGGATACGGCGCTCAAGGATGACTGCTGTGGATGTGGTGACAGACGCCATTCTGGTTGAGGAGGGCCAGAGGCATTCGAGTAAGGATTTGATCCAGCCATGACTGGCGCAACCCGGAGGAGAAGAAACTGAGGACAGAAAATGTAAGAAGAGGGGTATGCAGCGAGTATGGAATGACGGTTGATCGAGTAGAGGACAGATTAAATTCAAGAAAAGAAGAGATGGAGGGGAGTGATAAATGAGAGGATTAAATAGTCCAGAGAAGAGGAGTTGTCAAGTGAGAGAAAGAGAGAGAGATCGTCTGACTTGGAGTTGTTGATTGATTTGATCCCGTGATATCTGCCCTCTTCTTCTTCATCTTCTTCTTCTCCTGGGTTGACTCTCTCCCCGTTCCAACATCTCCTGTCGTCACTTCTCCCCGTGTTTCACTTCTATTTTATTCTGACTTTCTGATTCTCACCTGAATTGCTCTGTTTATCTGTGTTTGCCTCTTTTCCTCGTAAGCAGTGGATCGAAATAGGTTGACTATATTTAGTACGGACTAAAAGGACTTTAGTGCGCAAACTACGGACGAACTAAACTGACCCCAGACACTGACTACGAGTCGGTTTCCCGACAATCTACATCTATAGGGTAGTATAGTGGATGGACTGCTTCACAGTCGAAAAAGATGCCATGCTTCGCTGCTTCTTTGACCCCAAATCGACCGCTCAGAACAAAGGAACACAACCACTACAGACATGGCAATGGCACTTCTTTCAAAGTCGACCAAGGATTTAAGATGCTTCTTTGTTTCTCAGAATCAGAGTAGTGATTTCGCGCATCGTCCCAGATGTGTGATTCCTTTGTTCTCCATGGTATGTCTAGTCGCGCAACACCCCCGTCCTGACCCAGATGATTCTGAGTCTGTAGGTTATGATCATTAAACAATCTCTTCCTCCTTCATCGAGTCAATCCTCACTATAATTCAATATCCATCCTACCGGGACCGCCATTGATACATCTGCAATCGCGTAGTCTGCGTCACTTCTTCTTCTTCTTCCCTTCTAACTCCCCCCACCCCCCACCACTCCTTTTTGTTTCTCCCTGGTCATGGCGGCCATGGCAGCTATGGAGGCTGAGGCGAGATTGTACGAACAACGGAAACCATTGTATGAGCGACCTCCACCCTCCGGAGTCATCAAGCGCGCTCCGTTTCCGCCGGCGCCCGACTTGCACGATGAAGTGACCTTCGCGCCGCATGTATGTCGCGACGATGCGAAATTAGCCTACCGCTTGTGGTCTCTCCCGGATCAGGAGTTGGGGGCTACCATGGATGGCCAAGCTCGTTTTTTGGACCCAGTTTCGGCTGAGGAAAAAGCAGCCATGCCGATGCACGCGTTGGCCAAAAATGTCTATGAACATCTGATGCGCGACAATCTGATGCCGCCAACAGATGGAGAGTGGGAAGCTAAATGGCGGGCGACCGGGTTGGACCAAAAAAGTTGGAGCTACGGGGAGATTCTAGACGATCTAAGGGGCGATACGACTAAAGCCATTCTGGTTCATGAACACGATGTCCTGACTTCGACCTACTGGACGGTCATCCAGTTGAGAGAGGAACTGGAGAGGCGCGGGGTCCCCTCCAGGGGTCTGAATTCACGCGAGTTACGCGAACGTCTCTACTACCACGAGCGGTACAGCTTTCTGCGGCGCAGCGATCTCTCGCACTGGGGAATCACCCGAGGGACTGGTGCAAAATACACGGTCCGACTGGAGGACGGGAACAACAAGCGCTATAATTGTCTCGAGATGTATACCTGCGCCATTGTATTGAGCCCCTACAATCCGACATACTGGGTGAGCAGAGCCTATTGTCACTATCAGCAGGCATTCTATGACCTGGCCATTGGAGACGCCTACCGCGCGCAACTCCTGTACGAAGTGCTCTTTGACCCGCTGCTGCGAAATCGGCAATCCAAGCTCTACACGACAATCTGGCATGCAATTGAAGAGCATATTACAGTTGCTGCGAGGAGAAATCATGTATCGGATTTCGACGCGGTAGAGATGTTGCGCAAGGGAAACGGTGTCAATTCCTTCATCCCAACACTTCGGAAGGCCGCTCAGAATATTATGAACCTCAGTTTGCTCGCGCTCCAAGGTTGGAACGATTATGAGATTATGGAGAACAATCTCAGGCAGAAAACCATCATGCCATCGCGTGACTCGGAGCCCTTTACGAACAGGCTTTTGATTGTGAAGCAGCCGTGCCTCGAAGACATACGCGAGAGGAAGAAAAAACCGGGCCCTTTTCTCTTCCACGAAACTAACAGCGGGAGCATCCCCGGCGGCCGAAGGTATCCATTCGAGCTGGATGATAAATCCCGCTACAATGATGAGTTCGTAGACCGACTGAGCCAATATCTGTTTGCTCAGAACCAGCGGCCTACTTGGACGTCGTGTAAGATCGACAAGAGGATGTTTCCCGACGACGCCACTGGCACCGATGATCAGCATCAGAAGCCGGGCCTCGGGGTGTTCGCAGCGGAAGATATTCCAAGTCAAGATCTGATTTTTGCAGAAGAACCTTCGATGAGAGGGCATCTCAGTTGCTCTAGAGTGTACGGAAAAGAACCACCGTTCGAGTATGGCGACAAGAGATGTGAGAATTGTCGTGAGGTTATCCCACTCGACACCCTGAACAGATATGATCAAATTCACGACCAGTTGGCCGAAGGCAGCCACCCTGAAGGGTGCAAATGTATCGGCACAGATATGGCAGTCTACTACTGTTCAGCACAAGGTCTAGCAGATGGCCAACTGTCTTGCGCACAGATTGCTCGACAACTTTACCATTTTGGGGCCTGCGGAAAGGACTGGGGATGGCTCCATGATGCCATGCGACCTTGCCCATCCGCCTACCTCACTAACGGTGAACCCCACTTGTCACATTCCAATGAAGACCATGGCACATTGCTGAGCTTTCTTCTACGAGAGGTCTTTGACATCACACTCCACAGGCGTGAGCAGAATCCACATCTCATGGCCCATGAGATCGACGAGCTTCTCGTCCTAGAAGACCATCACGATTGGGACTCCATAAGCTTTCCATTCACATTAGCAGCTAACATTCAAGTTCCATTTGACATCCTAATGGAATTGGGGGTAGACATCTTCCGCGATCTTAGCTTCGACACCTGGGTGATCCAAACCGTTCTCAGGAAGCTACTGGTCAACGCCCTGCCGTGGGATCGCTCCCTGCGAGGCCTTGGAAAACCATATAGAGACAAGAAGCTACCAAGTCCTGGAGTGCAGCACGGATGGCGTGAGGACGCAACAAAATTTGACCCATACGATCCGGACTTCCGAAACCTATACCTCTTTCCGGGGCTTAGCATTTTCAACCACGCCTGCGGGAACAGAACCAACGCCGCATGGGCGTATGACAGGCAGATCCCGAACCGCGTGATGGTATGGGCCACCAAGAACATCAAGCAAGGCGAAGAGATTCTGTTCTCTTACCTTGAAGGGCCGAACCCGCCAGTGAGATCCCTGACTCGGATCCTGGGCAAGCCCTGCGTTTGCGGTGCCGACCACCACGACGATGGTACATATGCAAGCAGAGAACCTCCGCCTGTTCCTCCTCCTGTAAACCCTACCCTGGGCCCCAGGATTACCGCCCCTCGCAGCCGCACCAAGGCCGCCAAGGCCGCCGTCCCTACTAAAACCACCGTCCCTACCAAGGCCGTCAACCCTACCAAGGCCAAAGCCCTCACAATCAATGAAATGCTCAACATCGAAGAACAAAGGAGGAGTAGCGAGCACCGTCGGAACAGAGAGAGTCGCGGCGAAGAAAGGAATATCCCACAAGGAGACGGTACAGGAGAAGAGCGGGACAACGGACAGGCTAAGAGAAAACGTACGAAGGAAAATCCTCCTGCTGGTGGCGGAAGGCCCAGACGGAAGGCCGCCAGGCGGTAACTTTGTAATTAGTTTGTTCTATCTCATTTTTTGTTGTGTTTCTGCTCTTGCTCTTGACTGTGACTATGACTTTGCTTTCGCTTTTGCTCTTATTTGGCCTTGCTCTTGCTCTTGTTCTTGTTCTGTTTTGGCTGTTGCTCTTGTCCTTGTCCCTGTTCTTGCTTCTATGCTTGTATCTATATAGGTCTGTGTCTATCTGTATTTGTGTCCCTTTGTCTGTGTCTGTCCGTGTCTGTGTTATTCCCAGTCCTTGCTTTCGGTTATTGATACTGGTGTCAAAACACCACGTCCACTTAGTTGCGCTTACGTAGGTAGTTCATAGAGGTAGTCCAAATCTGACTCAAGTACTCGATTCTGAATGTATAACATCCCCAATGAAAGCCATCACTCTCTACCAGAACCAACATACATATAACATACGCACTTGATCTTCTCGACAGCTCAAAGATCTTCTTTTTTCTACTTCTTATAGTGTTTACAACTCTTGAGTAGAAGTATTACAATCAATAGAGACGTGCGAGATCATACCAAGGTGCTGTGTTGATACAGGTCTATCTGGTACCCAAAAACTTCGTTCAAGCCTAGAGAAGAGAAGAGTACACCTCTTTCAATCAAGCTGACGGAATCCCCCCAAAAAAACCCCCCCTACCCCGTTATTCAAACCCCCACGAAAGGTCTATATCCAGGTCTCCCAGATTGCACCACCCGCCGAGACTGTCAATCGATTCAAACGAAGGGAAGTTCTCACTGTCATTGACAGGAGCATCCACATCAGGGATGGCAGTACCGCCATGTTCATCGCCATCCAACAGACCCGGCACTTCACCAGGCTTGGACGTCCCACTCTTGCTCACCGACCCGGTCTCAAGGTCCAGCACACGGCGCGCAATGATCTGAATCTCGCGCACATTCCTGGCAGCCCGCGGCCACACCGCGCCAATCGCCAAAAGACACCCGATAGTCATGCGGATCTGGGCCCTTGCGATCGTCAGATCCTTCTTCTGGAGCAGGAATCTGCATGCCGATAGCAGAGCTAGCGTTCCGCCGCTGATCATGCATGTGACGAACGGAGTGTGATGGAACTCGCGCGTCGGTAAGGCTAACAGGCGAACCTGGGCCTCGACGGATCGAAGAACGCGTACAGTGTGTATGTTCTCATAATCTGATACCGGGCGGTCTGTTGGAGGCTCCCGGGCGCAGCTGGAGACATCCTCCACGGGGCTGAATTTGAGGTCTGAAAGTGGTCGGTGGATGGCGATTGTTGCTCTGGTGAGGGATTGCAGGTTAAAGAAGTCCCGTAGTTATCGAGGCGCGGCGGTTGCTTACATGTTTATGAGGCTGTGTGCTTGGAACATCAGTTCGTCGATTTCTCCGGTCTTCGATATGATCTGCTTGCGATTTTCCGGTAGTAGTAGCCGCCATCCGTCGAGGAAGGAGTCGGCGGCCTGCAGGACGTGCGTTGGGTCTTGCTTGTCGGCGTTTGTCGGGGCTGTGGACATTGCTAGGGCCATGCATCGTACGGCGCCAATGAGATAGGCAAACGGGGAGAAGGTGGTACTGTCCAAGGCGAACTCGCGAGACTCAAACTCGCTTAGAGATTTGGGCGTAGGGATCTCCTGTGACCAAGTAAGCCGTCTGATCCAGTGGAATCTCAAGATGATTGCATAGGGGTGGTGGCATAGTACTCACCCCCGACTCATACTCGTGCTCTTCACATGGCAAGTCAGCAGTAATGTCGATATCCCATAAATCAGACTTGTTAGTTCCCAGAGTCCCTGCATAATATGCATCGATGATGTACACCATCCACCATGTCCTTCTCCAGCTTTCCCGGAGAGCAGCATCCTCGCCCCCGTGCAGCACCGCGAACTCCCGCAGATACATTCGGAGATCAGTCGCGAGTCGGACCACCATGTCCATTTGCCGCTTGGCGTCGTCTTCATAGCTGTACCAGAACAGAGCCATAGAATACAACAGGCGACATTGAACCATAATTGCGTCCGTAGGGGGTGCTTCTGCGAGACAGGCCTCAACGTCGGTTTTCAATGAAGCTGGCCAGCTCCGCGAGCTCATGATATATCCAATAAGCCGTAAGACGGCAAGCAGTGGCCGGATCCTAAGCTGTGTGCCCGGATCGTGATAGAGCCGCGTGAGCTCTTTCTGGGGGAGGATGAACGGATGGAATCGGTGAAATCTCATGTAATACGCGTCGATCAACGTATCACTCTCCATGGCATCGGTGTGCCCTCGAGTTGCTGCGGGCGACGCAACACCAGCAGCCTCGTCCCCCGTACTCATGGCATAAAGGAGACCACCACTGCCGGGAGAGTCCGCCTCCCTCGAACGCGACGTCCGGCTTTGACTCTGCCGGATCCTCGGCGACGGCAGGGAATTCGAGTCTCCAGCTACCACAGCAGGGCGTTTGCGCCTCTCCGCAAGCGCTGCGCGGGTCAGCCCGCCGCGGCGCGATTTCGCATAATCGCAGTCTCTCGCGGCCTCCGCGCACCTGGTGCAACACGGTCGCTTCCCATCACACTTCAGGTGGCGCGAGCGGCAGGGCAGACATGCGAGGGACGAGCGCACCGTCCTACCCTTGCGCTCTGGCGACATTTTCGTGGGAGTCATGAGAATGCATGAAGGTGGGAAGTGATGTCATGGCGGACGCCCGTTCATGGGTGCGGGTACCCGACGGGTATCCGGGTATCCGCAAAACCCTAGAATAGCCTCGAGGCGTCTGTTGATGCTCGGGAATCCCCATCGCCAACCCGGCACGGGAATCTGTCGAGAAGCCCGGGGGATGATAGCATTGAAATATATAAAATGGCGTTACAATGCTGGTCCTGACTCTGCATCAACCTCTCATTTCAGTAGTTCAGTTTCCACCAATCCACCACCACAACCCTAAACCTTAGGAGTGCAAGCAAGCCTTCACCAGAATGACCAACAAGATCGTCATAATTGGCGCCGGATTTGCCGGTGTCTGGAGTGCCCTCTCCGCGCGAAGTCTGATCGAACAGGCCAACAAGGCCAGCGAGTTCGAAATCCTGGTTGTTGCTCCGGAGCCTGTGCTGGTCATGCGTCCACGCCTGTACGAGTCCAGCGCCTCTAGCCTGGTCCACAACCTCGACGCTCTCTTCCACGCCGCAGACATCAAGTTCATCTCCGGCACTGTCCAGGCAATCCATCCCGATGCGCAGACTATCGACGTGCAGCCGACATCCGGCACCGCATCGAGCAGCATCACCTACAACCGCTTGATCCTAGCCGCAGGCAGCTCCGTCATCCGCCCCGAGAGCATCACCGGGCTGCAGCAACATGCCTTCGACATCGACTCACTAGCCTCAGCCATCAAACTCGAAGCCCACCTGGAAAGCCTGGCGTCCCATCCCGCCAGCACCAGCCGCGACACCGTCGTCGTATGCGGCGCCGGCTTCACAGGGATCGAGCTAGCAGCCGAGCTGCCCAAGCGCCTCCAACAACACCACATCGCCAACCCTCGCATCATCCTCATCGACACCGCACCAGAACTAGGCGCCAGTCTAGGCCCCGGCCCTCGCCCCACCATCACAACCGCCCTGGACGCCCTCGGCGTCGAACGCAAACTAGGCTCAGGCATCGCGGCCATCGACCCTCAAGGCGTAACACTCACATCAGGCGAACGCATCCAAACCAACACCGCCATCTGGACCGCCGGCGTCAAAGCCACCCGACTAACGCAGCAGATCCCCGGCCCCAGAGATGCCTTCTCCCGTCTGCACGTCGACCCGTACTTGCGGGTTCCCTGCGCTCAAGGCGTCCTGGCCTCAGGCGACGCCGCAGCTGCTCTCGCAGATGGCAGGGGTAACTACGCGCTCATGTCGTGCCAGCATGCGCTGCAGCTGGGCCGGGTGGCTGGCTATAACGCGGCCGCGGAGCTTCTGGGTCAACGGCTTGTGGAGTACTCGCAGCCCGCGTATAACTGCTGTCTGGACCTGGGGCCGTGGGGGGCGGTCGTGGCGGGCGGCTGGGATGAGAAGAAGGTGAAGGTGTCGGGTGATTTGGCGAAACGGATTAAGATCTCTATCAATCGGGAGTTGATCTATCCGCCTGCTGGGGGGGAGGAGGCGCTGGCGTTGGCGAGTCCGGTGCAGCCTGATTCTGACCGGTTGTTTGAACAGTTGATTGGGGTGATGGGGTAGATGGTTTGGATGTTGTCAGTTACTTTTGGGATGGTTGTTATGATTTATCTTATCGTGGGGGTGTGTGTGAGATGTTATTCTGAGATGATGGGATATATATCCTGCCAATATATCCTTCGCCAGCTTAGATCAAGAAGCTCGTGACAAACAGCGTGGGCTTGCATCTGGCAGCTCTTGAAGTAATTAATGAATTGTCGTACTAGATTGCACTATATAAACTGTAATATGGTGTTTATACTATCCTAGTATAAGACTATCTCTCTAGCTAGTACTCATACTGTATAGTCAAAATCGACCACTCGACTCAACTAGTCACACGATACGATATATTCAAGACATGTCTTATAAATTCCATTATATGCATACATACACAGACAAACGCGAAGCCCAAAAACAACAGATAGAGTACAAATAAATCTTCAGACAAGTCAAGACCGTCTAGACCCATGTATAGCGCGGCATATAAACAGGTCTTGGGGGCGATGCTCAAGAAAAGGGAAAAGAAAACAGAGGAAACGGAGATGGACACAGTTAATTTACACACGAAGCCTCACGCGTGCAAATATCAGCCTCTCAATAGAATCAATGGACAGAGTCTATTGAGCAGCAACACGAAGCCGCTTGCCCAGCTTCTCAAGCTCACCGATCACGCCGTTGCCAGCGAGAGTCCACTTCTCAGAGACCATCTCGTCGCTGATCCTTTCCCGAAGGAGTCCGCTGCGAGCAAAGTATTCCAGGAAGCCGCGGGCTTCCTCGCGGGAGAGGCCGCCCAGGGTTTGCAGTTCCACGGGGCCCTCCTTGGCAGACGCGGGCTTCGACACGTTGGCGATGTCCAGAACGCGCGGGTCAGGGTTGCTGTAGGCCTTTGGCTGGGGAAACTCGGCGGAGGCAGGGTTGACGCCAGCCTGGCGGGCTTCGAGTTGCTTCAGGGCAACTTCGAAGGTGGGGAGGCTGGGGCAGTTCGAGGCCGAGGTGGCGTAGAGCAGGAGGCCTCCGTTGGGGAGGGTGGGGTTTTGGGAGCCAGACTTCAGCAGGGAGAGGAAGTGACGCACGAAGACGAGGTCGTGAGCGTGGATGGGCTTGGATTCCATGTTGAGGTAGTTGGAGTTCTTCATCCAGTGGGCGAGGCCATCGACGGTCACGAGCATGGGCGGACGAGGCTTGAAGTTCTTCTCGAACCCGGCGGCAGGCGAGGTGGCGCTCAGTTCGGTCCACAGCGCCTGGAAGACAGGCCAGGCCAGGGCGGGGTCCCGGATACCAATTTTGGTGAGATCCTCCAGCGTCGTTCCCTCCTTGATGGGCATTTTGAGAGCAGGGTGGTTCTGGGAGACCCGGAGATCCTTCAAGACAGCTTGATTGGCGATCGCGGTGCGAGAAAGAAGGGCGGCCGTCGAGTCTTTCTGGACATAGAGGTTGGGCTGTTCATCGGAGAGCGGGGCATAGCCCGTGTGTGCCAAGGTAAGTTCCTGCGCTGTATGACTGTTAGCGAAAAGAAGAGGAAGAAAAGTAGAGGATGTCTCAATTCCATATACGTACCATCCGGGACAGAGAAAACAACCCATTTCTTCGTGAAAGCCATAGCCATGGCCTGCAGCATATGGACCGTCTTACCCGAACCCTTCGGGCCGGTAACAATCTTCTTCACAACCTTCCCCTTATCCGCACCATCGCCGGAGATCCGATCAAACAGCCGACCCATCTCCAACGTCTCGCGTCTGACAACCGTACCAGGACGGCGGAAGATCGACCAGCCCTGCTTCGGCTTGAAAGCCTGCACAGCTCGCAACTGATCCAGCATAGTCACCGGCAGACCCAGCACATTCCCATGCAGATGTGAATCTACCATCGTATCGGCATCGATATCCTGCATGCCTTCGACCTCAAGGGCGTTCGGGTTGCTGAGCACAATGCGCTTGCGCAAGGCCCTGCGTTCGCCGATCGGAGGCGGACGGGGCTTATCGGTGGGCTTCTTCTTCTTCATCCTGGCGGATTTGGCCTGGCGGTACTTGGGGCCGCTGTCCTGACTTTTACTCTTCTTGGTCGGCATGGGAAAGGCGCGCGCCGTGGAGGTGTGGAACGAGGCGGCTGCTGAAGCTGCCCTGGGGATCGTAGCCGGGGCCGAGAGCAGAGGACGCGGAGTCGGAAGCCGCGTGAGGCAGCTCCAACAGAAAGAAGAAACCATTCTGGCTGGAATACTCTGGCGCAATGGCCAGAGACTAACAGTCAAACGGGCCCTGAGGAATTGAGGGAGCGGGAGTGGTGTGGAGGGAGATGAAGTCCAGTCGAAGCCTCAAGTAACAGACAGACCGAGATGAATTGGTTTGGGAAATTCGGAGCACAATTTGGGATCGGAGCGGAAGAACTTGTTCCTTACCATATTGAGACTAGTGCACTCGCTGCTTTACGAGGGCGGTGACAGGCGCCTTAAAGCAGCACCCCAAGATTTTATTATCGACCCGCTTTTACTTTTTTTCCGCCTCGATTTTGCTAGCAGGTTTTGGCTCTATCACCATCTTTCAAAACCCATTCATCCTCTTCTCGAAGCCTGATCCTCAGCTCCTTCGAACAAAATGTCCGCAGCGGAAGCAACATCCACATCCAAAGGCAAGGCGGAGAGACTGTACGTTCACAATCCCAACGCAGCAATCGCATGCGCCGCTTTCCAAGCATACAAATCTGCATCAATGAGCCCAGCTAACCCAAATCCCAACCAACAGCCCCGTAACAGTCTCCAAGCCCACGCCCTACACCTTCGACCTGCGACACCTCGTCGCCAACGACCCGAACCCACTCGAGACCTCGCCGTCCACACCCCTGGACGAAACCCTCAAGGCGACAGCCCGCGACGGCACGCAGTCCCTCCTCAACCAGCTCCTCACCACCTGCCCGATCACCTCCACCCCGCAAGGGGTGCTGCTCACGCTCCCCGCGCCGACAATGCTCCTCCCGCGCTTCAAGCCCCTCCCGACACCGAAGCCGCCGACCAAGTGGGAGCTGTTCGCGCGCAAGAAGGGCATTGGCAAGTACAACACGCGGCCCGGCGCTGGGCTGGCGGACTCGGAGCGCCGCAAGAAGCTCGTCTACGACCAGGAGAAGGACGAGTGGGTCCCGCGCTGGGGCTACAAGGGTAAGAACAAGTCTGCGGATGATCAGTGGCTTGTGGAGGTCGATGAGAAGAACTGGAAGAAGGAGCAGGAGGCTGTTGAAAAGGGGAGCTCGATCCGCGGGTTGTCTCGTGCGGAGCGTAAGGATCGCATACGTCGCAATGAGCGGAAGATGAGGAGTAATGAGCGGAAGACGAGGACGAACTGAGTAGAGATAAGAGGAAAAAGAGATAAAGGGGGAAGGGAAAAGTTCTGTGTGTGATCATTTGCTAGATTTGGCCGGGTCTTTATGTGTCTTGTTATTTGTTTGTTTGGAACGCTAGGCTTACTTACCCTTATGGAGTTTGGATTGGAGTCCCCGGTCTTAAATCAATCAATCATGTC
The DNA here is from genome assembly GCA_002850765.1 of Aspergillus taichungensis. NCBI lineage: Eukaryota > Fungi > Ascomycota > Eurotiomycetes > Eurotiales > Aspergillaceae > Aspergillus > Aspergillus taichungensis. Next base: position 76,068 of record KZ559618.1, read on the forward strand.
GATGCTGTCTGTCTGTCTTCTGTTTGGAAAGAACTGCTGCTATTGAGTTTAAAAAGTCATGTTACATACATATCATTCAATATATATCATGTTCCGTCCAATTTCACAATACGTTAGTTAGGGTTGGAGATAGCCCTCGTGAGTACACTCTACCACTGGATACAGGAGTTTCTACTGCTTACATCTGAAGTCTCCAGACCTTCACCCATCATATCTAATCCAACAGACCTTCTTCAACGTAAGTTGCGTATTCATTGATCTATGTTACAATTATATGTCAATGGCGTGCCCCACAACAATGTATCAAGAAGCACAGAAGGCCAGAAAGACACAGCAAGAACGGCCAGAAAAGAGTGAGAAGGCTCCAAGGGGGGAATCAGGGAATCAGGGAATCATGGAATCAAGAAACAAACATATGTCACGGCCGATAATAAAGCAAATGCTGAAACCCCTAGACGCAAATATCATTCAACGGGAAAAGGCAATGGGTCAATTTATACAGCAATCAACGGTCAGGGGATGAAAGACAAAACATGCTGAACGACGCCATCCGACTCCAAAGGCGCCAAGGATATGCACTGTTGGAACAACAGGAAGTCTGTAGGAGCGGAAAGAGGGGGAATAAAAGCATAAAACCTTCCAAAGCATTCAGAAAACGCGAATATCAATTATCTGAGATTTGAAAAACAAAGTATCTGCCAAGGTATATTCTGGGAACTGAAACGGGTTTTGATGACCTTATAGGCTGATAAGGTTCCTCTGCGGATCCAGTCCGAGATGTGAACTCCATAGTGCGACTGCAACATGGAGAGGTAAGACAGGATAGGCCAGCCTAACCGAAAAAAAGACTCTTGGGAGGCACCTGGGTTTCGGGGCAGTTGAGACAAACTGGGTATTGCGCGGCAGAAAACATGGACACCGCTGCCGTGGAGGTTTCACATCCGAATAGGCGAGAGCGGAGGTCCGAGTTCAGGGAGCTGGGATACACTCCGGGAATGCGTGGTCTCGATTTTCTCCGGTTTTGGTCTGCGGGTCTTCGCTGTTGCGGGCCGAGCGGTTGCTGGCCGAGCGGTTGCAGGGCGAATCGGCTCCTCTTCTTCGGTAGCGTTTTGACTACTACCGGAGGAGACAGCTCTGTCGTCCGCGTGTGAGCAGTCGAATTGGGCGTCCTCCTTGGCGGCTCTTTCTTTCTCGTCCATCACGCGCTCGACTTCCAAAAATTCCTTTTCGGTCCAACACCCTTGCCAACAATTCTTCCAGTCGCAGACAAGGAAATAGAAGCAAAAGGCGTCGATCTTCATGCAAGGCTGGAAACAGATGCACAGATTCCGGTAGTCCATCTTGTTCTGGTCGACGTAAGAGTGGAGGAGGTTGAGATGGCAGGTAATGGCGAAGAGGAGATAGTAGTTATAGGGGGGTAGCCTGGACAGCTCGTCTTTCAACAACTGCGGGGCGGTGGTTGCGCCCTCGCACTTCTCCGCGATCATGGCTTGTGTTTCTTTCGGAAACAGTTCGTCGGGCAACTCACGGAGCCATGCTTTGAACATCGAGCCAATGGTGTTGATGTCATAGAGATCGGGCACGTCAAAGAGGCAGATATCCAGCTCTACAAAGAAGTCAGTTCCGTCGCACAGGCGTCGGGCCCATTTCGGACAAAGACGTACCTGTATCGAACCGCCGTTGCCAGTGTTTGACCTCCTTCCCGCTGCCCGGAACGCGATAGAGGCCCTCTTCTTCACAGCCCTTGAAATTGAGATAACTGAGAGAGAATTAGCAAAGCAGTTCAATAACCCGGAAGAGATCTCCATACTCTACGCAGCGATATGGCAACGCCGGCATCCAAAACTCCGTCTTATCACGACAATCTTCCAGTCGCTTGGCGATTCGCGTTTTCCGCGCTTGCTCGATGAGGGGCAAATTGATGACGGAGCAGGTATAGGCGTCGTCATTGATGAGTTCCCGCTCATTCGTGCTTCCACTCCGAGTAATCTTGCCCAAGAAGCCTTTGCTGGCCTTGCCTAGTTTGTTGGCCGCGCCGTTCGACGACTGCTTGATATTGTTGAACAACGCCGCCGAAGCCCCTGAAACTTGACTGAGCGACCCGGATGGGGCCATCGAGCCTCCCGGTGGCTTGTCCCTCCGTACGTTGCCATTGAGATCCACTGGACGATCGACGGGATAACCGCGAGCGGCAGGGCTCGCCTGTACTGGGGTAGTGCCGCGATCTCCACGGGACGCGGTGAGCCTCAGGGGCTCGGGGCCCTCCTGCTTGGAGTGCTCTTCGAGCTTCATCAGGCTGGTCGACGGACGCCGTGCGGGGATCCTGTTAGATGAGGAGTCGTCTAACCGTATGGAGCGAGAACGGGACAGGAGGTTGGCAAAGCGGGGTTTATTCTTCTTGGACAGGCCACCGGCTTCAGATTCGGTGCCGACCTTCCTGATCTCCGACGGGTAGGGTTGCTTGTCTCCTGCGCTGTCGCCGTCTACAGAGACACATATCATCAGTTGGGATGTCTTGTCCTGTCCAGGAGTCGTCGAATAGCACTTACGGTTCTCTTTCCGGGACCGTTCGAGGGCACCGAGGAGGTCCGGCGTCGACTCGTACGACTTGGTGGAAACCTGGCCCTTGCGATCTGACGAACCGCCACTGCTCTTGGGTTTCTCAGAGTGCCCCGACCCGTCTGATCTCTGGGACTTGTGCGACGACTTGGGTGCCTTGAGGTTGGCGAAAAAGGAGCGGGAGGTGTCACGGGTATGTTTGGGGGTCTCTCGAGGGGAGGGAGGGTACGGGGGGATCGCAGTGAGACCCGGGGTAGATGGCTGGGGCGCGAGGCCAGGAGAGGTCGGGAAGGTTGGGCTATTCGACTTGCTGTTGTTGGAGTCCTGGGTGACGGGACGGATGGTGGCCCCCTTGAAAAATGGCGAGCTAGAGGATGATTTAGGGGAACGGGGCGTCAGGGGACTCGGCCCATCGGAGCTTTGGGCACCGGGCGTTAGTGGAGAAGCGATCTTCACGTTCGTCTGGAGCGTGGCAGAACTAAGATCTAAATTGGGAACAGTGGACTGTCTCGATGGCATTTTAGGCGTCTATCGTGGGTCAAAGGACGGACCACGCGGGATTATTTCAGAGAGATGATCCTAGGCAAATGTGATGCCGTCGATTGCTTGCTGATTCTTTCGCGTTTTCTCACGAACCAACAGAATCTAGAAATCGAGATTCTGGGTTAGCGACACCCAGGATTGCGCCTATCGGCCAAGCGACAACTCAGATAGACTGACTTGGGTTTTCGGGATTCGTACTGAATGTTCACCGGATCTCGACACGTTCTGGGGAAAATATTCAACGCTTTGTCCTTCAGGGGTATCTCAACCGTAGGGTCTATCGGGAGTCGTGGTTCCTGTGATGATTGGAGTGGAGCCAGCCTCGTCCAATCTTGCCAAAAGTCGGTGTCGTCGGCGGTTGTTCACGACAGCAATGTGTCGTCTCAGGAGATGAAACTTCGGAGTGGTCAAATCTATGAGAAGAAGCCGGTATTAGTGAGACTCAGTGCAGACAATCCCGAGAATACAGGCCATGAAAGTGCAATGTGTTTGGTATGATGGGAAGAGATAAGAACAGTGCAGGGTTCCACGCGACATCGGTATCACCAGATCGCGCGATTTTGATGCACATTGCAGCAATAAGCCACAATTCCGGCTGGGACGAGTTCTTATTTCTTCCAACGCCGTGAGGGGGGTGGAGGGGTCATGAAAAGCCAACCATCTCGGAGGCCAGCGATTCTATCACGTACCAGAGAGCGCAACCCCTCCTCATGTTAGATCCAGAATCAACTCCGCGTTTTCTCTACCGGGCTCGGGGATTCGGTGGAACAATGATATCTAAAGCAGTCGCCCGATGGCTCGATCGCGGCTGGACAATCGACGAGTGGCTCGAGGCGTTGGGAGTGCTGCAAGATGGTGGCCGGTAAATTGGGGAGGTTGTGCGCGGCGAGGCAAAGCAGGGAGGAGAGAGTTTGTTGGCCGAATTGAACAATACGATTGAAGACCAACAGGAAGAATATCAAAAAGGAAATCCCCGATCAAAGATAATGGGAAGACCAAAAAAAAAAGGAATAAAATAAATCAAATCGACAATAAAATAAAAAAAAAAAA